>JAWWLR010216939.1:632-34824 GCA_035041075.1 Acraspis erinacei | reverse complement strand
ATCTGTAAATTTCTTAAAATTCCAATACAATATTTAAAATCCCATAAAATATTGTTTAAAATCTACGAAAATTCCATTAAATCCTCTATAGTTTCAGAAAATCATTTACAGATCATAAAAATCTCGTGAAATTCTTTGAAATTTAATAAGGAACTTTAAAATTCCATAAAATCTATTAAAATCTCTAAATAAAAATTTTTGACGCCACATATTATTTTTTATAACCCGAAACAGATGTAATAATTATTTTGTTTGTAAAATATAAGAAAAATCTTTATAAAAATGTGTTCTTTTTGAGATTTGGTCAAGTTTTTTAAATTTATATCATGGAACTATTATTAATATAAAATTATAATTTCAAAAATCTTAATTACTCTTTTTAAGAAAAAATAAATAAAATATCGAATTTTATTTTACCAATTTTGCGGAAGATTTTACTGGATTTTTAATAATTTCATGTGATTTTATAAGATTTCGTGAGATTTAAAGTAACTTTACGAGATTTTAACATATTTCAAATGTTAAGTAATTTTAAGGTCCTTCATTTTCAGAAGTCTGGTGGGTTTTGTTAAGATTTCAATGGAATATCAAGAATTTTTTAATTATTTAACGTGACTTCATAGAATGTTTAGCAATTTTAAGCGATCTTAAGGAATATTAAAGGATTTTACAAAACCTAAAAGAGTTTTAAGAAATTTTAATATATTTTATGGCATATTAAGTAATTCTAAGGACCTTTCAGAGACTAGTAAGAATTAAAAGAAATGTTGATTTTTGAAAAGTACTTTTTAATGTTTTGAAGAAGCTTGTTAAAATTTTAAGAAATATTGACACTTTTAAAATGATTTTTAAGGAATTTTAATTTTCCTCCTGAAACTTTAAACAATTTCAAAATTTATTTCTGATTTTTAAAAGATTTTGGGAGATTTTTGCTGTCAAAAATTATATTTTTGTTTTATAATTACAAGACAAAATTAAATTATTTTTCATCTATGGAAATTAATGTTTAACTATAATAATGGAATATTTCACTGGACTAGTTAAATTTTCAGTTCAAAAAAATTTAAGTAACAAATAAATTTTCAATATAATAGTTACTTTTTCAACTGGAATAACAAAGTTTTCAGTTTAAAAAATTAATTTAAGAATACAAAATTTCAACAGAGATGAATTTTAAAATGATAAAACGGATCTTCAACCAAATAGTGTAATTTTGAGTTAAAAAATTAATATTCAACAAAAAAACTAATTATTAACAAAAGGGTTCAAACAAAAAAGATTATAAATGGGAATAAAAAATATTGATATTCAACGAAAAAAGACGTCTTTTCGGCAAAATATTTAAATATTTAGTCAAAAATAATTCATTTTCAACAAAACAGTTGCATGTATAACCAAATTGAATGAATTTGAATTAAGAAAATAATTTATCAACAAAATGAATGCATTTTTAACCAAATAGTTAAATTTGCAACTTAAAAAGATCAAGATTTTATTTACAAATATCAAATTTTAACAAAAAATGGAAAAGGTAAATTTAGAGTTAAAAAAGTGAATTACAAATTTTTAGTAAAAAAAGATAAATTCAAAACCAAAAATATAATAGTAGACTTTTCTAGCAACAATAGTTGCATTTTCTCATTGGGTAATCGTTTGAAAATTTTTTATTTTGTTTCAACAATTTTTTCATCATGTATGTCGTAAAAATTTACTGTCTGAATAAATAGTCTCAATTATTTTGTATATATTTTTAAAATTCCTAAAAAAATTTAAATGAAGACAATAAATTCTACTCTATTCTATATATAATTATAATATCACATACAATATACTATACAACAAATAATCTCAGCTCGCATCATCTATTTTTTAAATAATTAATAATTAAAAGCGTTTGAAAGTTACAATTAAAAAAAAAGATTTTTTCAGCTGATCAACTGTAAATGTAAATTAATCAATTATTGTTAAAATTGAACTGTTGTTCGAGTAGGAAAAATTGAATAATAAATGATTTTACAAGACGATTTTGAATTTCTTCCAAATTAAACAATTTACATATTTTAAAATTAAAAATTAAATAATAATAATTGATTTTACAGGGACAATTTTTCATTTGTTCAAAATTATATAATTTAAAGATTTTAACGTTGTAAATTAAATAATCATAATTTATTTGATAAAATAATTTTGAATTCCGTCAAAATGAAACTTTTTCTAGATTTTAAAGATTTAAATATTTAAAACATTTTAATGTCAAAAATTAAACTGTTGTCCGAGTATTGAAAATTAATTGTAGGAGACAATTTTAAACGTCTTCATAATTAAACAATTAAAAGATTTTAATGTAGAAAATTAAACAAAAATAATTGTTCATTTCAATTCAAAGTGAAGTAAACTATTTGGATTAAAAAATAATATAATTTGTTCAAAAGTCAAAAGCTTTATTTAAAAACAATTTTTTACCTCAGGACTTTTTGTTTTAATTGAAAATTCTACTCTTTCCATTAACCTTCCAATATTTTGTTGAAAAATCGTTTTTCGAAAATTGCTCTTTGTTAAATATTAATTGGATACCTCAAAATGTAACTTTTCCATTTTTGGTTGAAAAATTACAATTTTTAGTTTAAATTTTAAATATGTGGTAGAAGATCGACTTTCTCATTAAAAAAAATCTTTATTTGGCAATTAATGGATTTTTAAAAATAATTAGTCTTTTTAGTTAAAAAATAATTTTTCTAAAATTAAAATTCAACTATTTGCTAAAAAATTCAATAATTGCGTTCAAATTTAATTTTTTGTCGGTAAGATATTTTTTCTGCTTGTTAAATGTTTAGACACTTTGGTAAAAACAATGTATATATTTATCTCCAAAATTAGGATTTGCTGCCAAGAATTCCTATTTTTTTAAATTCCTCTTCTTTTTTGTCTTAATAGTTTTTTATTTAACGTTCAAATAAATTTTGGTCGACTTAGCCCTTTTCTTTAAAATCGGATTATTTCGTTAAAACTAATTTTTTGGTAGATAAACATTTATTTCTTAACTGAAAATATAACTATTCCATTTAAAAAACAAATTATTAGGCTGACCCAAAGTTCTTTAATTTCGTAAAAAAAAAGGTTTAGTCGAAAACTGAAGTTTTATATTTGGTAAAAATTGGTTTTTCTAATTTGAAAATTAACATATTTAAATAAATTTTAAAGATTTTAAGCATTTAAAACATTTTAATGTTACAAATTGAAATGTTGTCCGAGTATTAAAAATTAATTGTACGATACAATTTTAAACGTCTTCATAATTAAACAATTAAAAGATGTTAATGTTGAAAATTAAACAATAATAATTTATTTTACCAGAACATTTACAATTTCTTAAAAACTATAGAATTTAAAGATTTTAATGTTACAAATTTAACTATTTTTCGAGAATTAAAAATTGGTTTTACAATAAATTCGCATTTTCTCAGAATTAAAGAATTTAAAGAATTTAGCCTTAAACTTGGAACTGTTCGAGTATCAAAAATGGATTTCACAAGACAATTGTTTATTTTTTTATTATATTATATTATTATATTATATTATATTTAAATTTGGTATTTTATTACACTGTCGAAGATTTTACACCTGCGGGACACTGCCCCCCCCCAGATATCTTTGATAATTATTTAGCACAATATTGTCTCGGGTTGGCGCAATTAAGCGCATTTTAAGTTATGACAGATAGCTAAGATATATTTGAAAAAATGTTATTAGTTTATAAAAATCACCCCCTTTTTTCTCGCTGATAATTTGGTTATCAATGTGGCGCAAAATTTTTCCTTGATGGCGCAAATAAACTCATTTGACGATCGTCGAGGTGGTGCAATTTAAACCTAGTTTTTTTTTTAATGGGGTCGGCTAGGATACCCCCCCTCCCCCCCACGCCCCAAGTAACACTTGATATAACTCATACCATTTTATTGGGGTTTGCGCATATAAGCCCATTTGCGGCGCAATTAAGCGTGCTATAGCAAACCTGAAAGTTAAGATTGGGGGGCTGGTGTAAAGGACCTGCTCATCTCATCTCATTTGGCGTTATAAATTATTAATGTTTTCTTAATCTGTTTTTTCCTCATTGAAGTGGTACAACTTCCTCAAGTTAATAACATTATTGTCTTAAATTTTGAGGCCAAAAATCTAGTTTTCACGGAAGTAAAAGGTAAATAATTTGTTGCGAGTCATGAAGATATTAGATCGCATTCTTCAAAAAGAACTATAGAAAATAATTTTTAATTTTTAATTCTTGTCCATTCACTTTACTTCGTTATTATAAATTATTATTAAATGAATGAATGATCCAAAAATGTTTTGACTGAAAATGAAGAAAATAATTTAAATAATCTAAAATCAATTTTTTAATATACTTATTAAGGTGTTTCTCCTGCCCAAAAAATTTTTTTTGAAAAAAAAATTTATATGAATTTATGAATTTATGAATTGATTATCTTACAAATAAATATTTTTTATTTTTGGATAAATCATGCCTTATAATTTAGGCCAATGATTTCCTACAACTCATCGTGTGAAAATTTGTCAAAAATTCAATTTTCAGTTCAAATAATTTAAAAAAAAAGGGACACCTTTATTAAGTTATGTATCATTAATAACAAAAGTTTAAAACTGTGGTCCGGGAAATTATAGGGTTTTGAAATTGCAGGACGTCAGGACAATTCGTTTTTTAAAATAAATAAATAATCTTGAAGAATAGCTATTTGTTTAAAAAAAATTTCCTTTAGAAAATTGTTTAAAATATTTTCGCCAAAAATATTTTACTTTTAGATTTCTAAAATAAATTTGAAACATTTTAAACGAAATCAAATAGCTGCTGGGGGATTTTTGGGTCAATAACCTGAATCCAAATTTTCAAAATTAAATATCGCGGATTCAATATGGCGGCATTAAGGTTTAAAAATAATTAAAAATCTATGCCTCCTTTGTAATCGAAAAACAATTTTCCAAAAATGACAAATTCAACATAGATTTTCAAGATAAAAAATTTTTTTTACGCTTTTTAAAATAATTTTCCTTTAATCAGTAAAAATGTATCATTAATTTAAAAAAATGAATCTGATGCTCTGGACACTAAATCCAGATGTGACTGTAATTGCAGTTGTATTACTATAGTTATTATTATTATTATTATTAAACATAATTAATAATGCACTTTAAATAATAGATTTTTTTAATAATTACCAACGGGATCTGTGAAAATCAACAACAAAAAACACAGAATAAGAATCTCAGCCCACATTTTTTTAGCAATGTAAGCTTAGTTTTGAAGAATTTTGATAAAGAGTTTCACTGATGAATCCGCATTTTTCCAGCGCATCTTATACTAGTCGTTTCATTTGTACTTCTTAATTATTTGTGTTTCCTAACACGTTTTTACTTTATAAAAATCGTACAAATTCTTCAAATTAATGTCATCGTCATTTTCAGTTTTGAGGCCAAAAAACAAGTTTGTACGGAAGGAAAAAATAAATAATTTGTCACTAGTCATGATGGTATTAGGTTGCTTTTCTTGACAATTATGAAAATTAATTTTTAATCTTTTATACTGGCTAATTCACTGAAATTAGTATTAATAATTATTGTTAATTTTTTAATTATTATTATTAATTTTTTAATTATTTTTATTAATAATTAATACCATATATTGGAATGATAAAAAGACCATCAGAGAAATAATTTAAATAATCCGAAATTTATTTTTTTTTTCAATATACATTTTGAATAATTTTTATAGTGGATTTTCTCATTAGAAATCTCTTTTTTTAATTATTACTCACGGAAAAAAATTTAGAAGCATACTAAGGTATTACTCATGCAGACAAACTTTTCTCTGAAGAAAAATATTTTTTATGTATTTTAAGAAATGAACTTATTTTCTCATTTATGCGCTATGAAATAAAAAACATGATTTTTAATTAAAAATTTAAAACTTGGAACGACACAAAATTATTTTAAAAACAGTTTTTTTAATTCAATTTTTTCTTACTGGAACTTCTTAAAAATTGAAATAAATTGTTCATTTTTAATACATCATGGTTTTTTCCAAGGCAGAAATTCAGGACGACGGAAAAATCCCAAAAATAAAATTTCCAAATTGGATAATTCCCGAATAATTAAATTGCCGCAAAATAAAATTTTACGGCTGAAAAAGCCCGAAAAATAAAATTCCCGACACTGTAAAATTCCCGAATAATAAAATTCCAGGCAGTTAGTAATATTACCGAATTGGAAAATTCCCGAATTATAAAATGCCCGACAGAAAATTGTCAAATTATAAAATATCCGATTTGGGAAATTCCCGCATGGTGAAATGCCCGAACTTAAACAATTACAATTGTTTTATAAATATGTTTTATTGATTACAAATACAATAACGAAAATTTATTTTTTTAAATTATTTTTAATTAAAAAAATTTCGTAAATTATTTGTTTGAATTTAAAATAATTACAATAAATAACAATAAAGCGTTAAAAAAATCGAATTATGGGGTGCAACTACCCCCACCCCCCTTAGAATAGTGATTTTCAACTGTTTGATTAAAATTAAAAATTAACCATTTTAATCAAAATTTGTTTCTACTGCTTCAATTTTTAATTATTTAGTTCCTAATGTAACTGTTTCGTTAAAAACAAATTCTTTTTTGTTGAAAATTCCTGATTTTGGGTGAATAAATTACATATTTTTGGACAAACAGTTTTGTTGGCAAATACGACTGGTTTGTTGAAAATATAATGTATTTCGACCCGAATTATTATAGAGTTAAAGCGTTTTATATTAAATTCTATATGGTATTTAAATTAATTTTATTAAGTTTATTTGAAAAAAGACTGTTAAAATTCTTCCGAAATGGCATTTAGTGCAAAATTTGAAAGAAGCGGTAAAAAAAACAGCAAAGCTGCCGAGATTGTAAAAATAAAATTATACCTTGTTGATTGTTTGTTGCATTTTTTGGATTTTCGAAAATGTTGGACATTTATTTCGAGATTAAATACATTTTTTATAATCACAAAATTGCAGTTAATTCTTCGCCCTTGAATTATTTTTGTATTACCAATTGCAATTAACTAACTTAAGACAGATTTTATTTTCCACTTTTTCCTCAAATTGTTATTTGCACAATTTTTTTTATAATTGCATTCTCACATAGGAATCGTTGCAAAGATAAAAAAATTTCAAATTTTATTTCATTTCGTTTAGGTGATCCATGTAATTAATTTTTAATCGAGCTATTTAAATGGCTAGCTATTTAAATGGTTAGTAGAAATAGTTTTGAACTATTTCGTGAAAATTTTTATTTTATTTTTTTCTGAAAAATTAATTTTTTTTGGTTCAAAATTTAACTATTCCATTTTTGGTTAACGACTTATCTTCTTTATTTGAAAATTCGTGGATTTTTTTACCATTCTTCTTTATCGGTGAAAAATTAATCTTTTTTAAATTAAAATTCAACTATTTGGTAAAAAAATTGGTCTACTGTTTGGCAAATTAAATAATGTTGTTAAAATTAATTTTTTTGTTGGTGGATTATTTTTTCTGAGTTTTAAAAGTCTCGTTATTTTGGTAAAAATTAATTTTATGTTGTTGAAAACATATTTCTTAACTAAAAATTTAACTATTCCATTTTTTTAATTTATTTTTTTTTTACCTATTTCTAAAACTTGTGGAAAATTTAATATACTTGGTAAAAATTAATTTGCCAGCTTGAGTGTTCTTTATTTTATTGGAAAATAGTTAAGTCGAAAAAAAAACTATTTTATGTTTAGTGAAAATTTGTTTTTCTTACTTAAATATTAACATATTTGGTTAAAATTTTGTTTTTTATAGGAATCTAATCTGCCCGATTGAAAATTCATCTTTTTAGTTGAAAAATTATTTCTACGGTTTACAAATGAAATATTTTATTGAAAGTTCTTGATGTTTTTTCTCTTTAAAAATTAATTTTCAAACTAAAAATTTAATTATTATATTCTAGATTAAAAATTGAATTTTTGTATTTGAAAATTCGACTATTGGTATAATTTATTACGCTTTAATGTAAAACTCAACTGCTTGTTGGAAAATTATTAAATTTTGTTTAACGTTCGTATTTTTTTTATTAAACATTTAACTATTTATTTTAAAATTATCTACTTTGTGGAAAACAATAACAAAGTCAGTAGGAAATAAATATTTTTTTTGTTTTTAAACTTTCCACTGTTTGCCTTAAAAATATTTTACTTATTAATTAAACAATTTGGTTAAACAGTAGACTTTTTTATTAAAATTTCAATTTTTTTAATAGTAGTCTTTTGATAAGCATTCAATTTTTTTTTAATTTTCCTATTTTTTAGAGGACTTCCAATGTCTCTTGTTTGAAAACAAAATGAGTTTTTTTTATCCATTATTACATTTTTCGTTCAGAACTCATTTATTTTGATTTAAAATCAATACACTTTGTAGAAAAATAAACAGTTTTATTGCATTTTTTTTAGAGTTGACTTTCATTGATTCGTTGAAAAGTAATTCTTAAAGTAAAAATTTAGGTAATTCATTTTTGGATAGATAAACATTATTTTCAAAGAAAATGTAATTATTTTTAAAATAAATATATGTTTTTTCTTTTGGGAAAATTTAACTTTTTTATTGAAAATTCATCGTTTGAATTAAAATTTTATCTTTTGCGTTAGAAAATTCATCTTTCTACATAAATAATTCATTTTGTTGTGTTTAAAATATTCACTGTTTGTTTTAAAATTATTCTACTTAGCAATTCAACAATTTTGTTCAAAGTTATTCAAAAACAATTTTTTTAGTTGATGACTTTTTGTTTTATTCGAAAATTCAACTCTTTCGATTAAACTTCCACTATTTTATTGAAAAATCGTTTTTCGAAAATTGCTCTTTGTTAAAAATTAATTTGATACCTCAAAATGTAACTTTTCCATTTTTGGTCAAAAATTAACATTTTTGTTTGGAAATTTAAATATTGGGTAGAAGATCAACTTTCTTGTTTAAAAAAATCTTTATTTGGAAATTAATGGATTTTAAAAAATAATTCGCCTTTTTAGTTAAAAAATAATTTTTCTAAAATTAAAATTCAACTATTTCCTAAAAAATTCAATAATGGCGTTCAAATTTAATTTTTTGTCGGTAAGACATTTTTTCTGCTTGTTAAAAGTTTCGACATTTTGGTAAAAAAAATGTATATATTTGTCTTCAAAATTATGATTTTGTCCCCAGAATTCCTATTTTTTTAAATTCCTCTTCTTTTTTGTCTTAACAGTTTTTTATTTAACGTTGAAATAAATTTTTGTCGACTTAGCCCTTTTCTTTAAAATTGGACTATTTCGTGAAAAATAATTTTTTGGTAGATAAAAATTTATTTCTTAACTGAAAATATAACTATTCCATTAAAAAAAACAAATTATTATGCTGACCCAAAGTTCTTTAATTTCGCAAAAAAAAGGTTCAGTCGAAAACTGAAGTTTTATATTTGGTAAAATTTGGTTTTTCTTATTTGAAAATTAACATAGTTAAATAAAATTTTGTCTTTTGATAGAAATCTAATCTGCTCGATTGAGAATTCATTTTTTTCATTCAAAATTAATTTTTTGAGATACAAATTTATATATTTTATTTTAGATTAAAAAATCACATTTGTTACGTAAAAATCCAGGTACTTGACTAAATTATTAAACTAAAATTTAAAATCCAACTTTTTGCTTTAAATGTATTACATTTGGTTAAGCTTCGTATTTTGCGGTAAAAAAATCTTTCTGCATGGTTAAAAATTTATTTTTCGAATAAAAAATTAACTATTTAATTCAGATTTAGCTACTCTGGAGAAAATAATAAAAAATGTGCAGAAAAGACATTTTTGCAAAATTTGAAAGTACGAGTAAAAAAAGTATGACATTGCATTTTTGAATTTCATCAGTTTGTTTTAAACTTTTCTCTAACACTGGAAAAATTTTACTTAACAATGCGGAAACTAGAAAAATGATGATTTTCAAAAATAAAACTTCCGCTTATGTCTGAAGAGCTTGCGAGATTATACCTCTTGACCCGTTTATTACATTTTTTGGGAGATTTTCAAAAATATTAAACAATAATAAATTCTTTTGATAATATGAAGTTGGTTAAAAAATCGGTATTTTGATTTTTTAGTAGATTGAAATTTGATTCAAGCTTAAATAAAGATTTTTACAAATTAATCTATTTTTTCAAAAATAAATACATTTTTCTATAAATTGATGTTTCCTGAAAATATTATATTATTCGTCGTCTCATTTTGCCTTCCACTAATTTCTGTTTCTTTACCCTTTTTTTATAAATAATAAATAATAATTTTTTACGAGTAATAGTTCCAAATTTCGTATGAAGCTATAGTAAAAAGAGATTCATTCGACAAATTGAAGCAAAAAAAATTAAGTTTGATACACTCAAAAGAAGTACAAGAATCTTGTTAATTTAATTTTTATTATGATTTTATTGAATTTTTAAATATTGGCAATGAAAATTATTTAATTGTAACATTTTTAATTGTAAATTATTTTATTTTGAATATTTATAAATATTTTAAGGCAGTTTTTAATTAAAAATTCTTTAATGTCAAATATTGTTAATGAAAGATTCTTAATTAATTAGTATGCATAATAGAAAAGAACGCAATTTTTATTATTTCTTCCCAATTTCATTTATTTTTTAAAATCGCAATTACGACCAAAAAACTGTAGGTTTTATCAAAAAATTATATAAAGTGAAACGTTTTCGTCTTAAACCTTTTTTCATTTCTCGTAGAGTTTCACTGCAAAAAAATGTTTTTTTTTCTAAAAGGCTTTAAAACAGAGGAAACCAGAAAATAATCAGAACTAGTAGCTGGATGCATGCGAATGATGAGCAGTGCTCGCAATGTCCTGGAAGTTTGGCCAGGGGAGAGGGAAACTGCAAAAAACGACCTCTGAGTTCAGCCTGTGTTTTCTACAGTTTGCCGCACAGCCAATCCCGTTTGTTTTGTTGATCCAGCTTGATGAAAATTTAATATTCCTATTGAATACGTAAATGAGATATTTTATGATATCTATAACAATTTTACTTCAAGCAAATCATATTAATACTAAAATCAAATAATTTTATTTCTTTGACACAATTATGGATTGTGCCCAAAAATTTGTTTAGGGCAATTAATCATTCGTTTATCCTACAAAATTTTTTGTCGACGAGCGGGCATTCTTGAAGTACCTTACAAAAAAAAATTCAATGGAGATCTTTATTTAGATCTCGAAGATGACCTTCAAGATTTTTCAAGGTCAACTCTTTTTTAATGGAAGCCCCTTTTCCACATCGGCAATCGACAGAGCGGAAGACTTTACATTTAAATAGGTACCTAGGTCAAATGTACATTGTAACCTTGAAGGTCACTCCAAGGTCATTTACGCCTAAAAGTAACATCTGGGTTAAGGTCAATTCGGACCTATGACCTGCCTACATATTCGAATGAAAAAGTACGACTCTGTCGATTGCCGTTTTAAGGAAGTGTATCTTAATTTTTTTTAAACTTGACTTTAAAAAAACCTTGAAGGGGATACAAGCTCTGGGGATAAAAGCTTTTCATATTTCTTTCGTATCGAGCCAAGTTACAAACTTTAGAAGGACATATTCAGCAGTGACGTTCAAGGTCATTTCAAGGTCAATTTTTTTCCATTGGAAAACCCCTTCTTATACATCAACATTCAATAGAGTTGCAAATTTTAAGTTCGCGTATATAGTCAGGTCTCAGGTCCAATTGGCCCTCGACTTGGAGACATGCAGACCTTGTTTAAAATCTAATGACCTTCAAGTGACCTTCAGGGTTAGAATGTACGTATAACTTGGGTATATATTTGAACGTAAAATTTCCGGCTCTATTGATTGCGATGTAAAAACGGGTTTTCCAGTTTTTTAAAGATGACCTTGGAAAAACCTTGAAAGTCTTTGTCAGTATAAAAATAAGTGCCAGCATTGAATTTCTCTTTGAAAGCTTATAGGATATAATTTTTTTGCACTTATGGGGTAAAAGATTCAGGCTAAATTTATAATATTACAGAAAAATGAAAGTTGTATTCAAAGTAATTCAAATGAATTGGAATAAAGCTTAAAAAATAAAAAATAAACATTCCACTGCTTTCCGTAAAACTGGAATAAATTTAGATGCACTTAAGATAAACTCCCAAAAATTTAAAAGAAATTAAAAGAATTATATGAATTTGATAAAAAAAATGAAGCTCAATATAAAAAGAAATCAAGCAAACTGAAAAAAATTGAAAAATATGGAAGAATCAATTCAATGGGGTAGAATTGAGTGAATTGAGAAGAATTGGAAATAAATAAAAATGACTTAGGCTAAAAAAAATAAAAACTCAGGATTAATTCCAAATGAATTGCAAAGGATATTTGAAAATATCTGCAAGTCATATGAAAAATTCTTTGAAATCTTTTAATATGTTAATAGACCTTAACATGATTAAAACTCTTTGAAATCCCTTAAAAATTTTGAAATCTAAGTCTCTTTAAAATCCATTTATATATTTTAAAATACCCAAAAATATTTCAATCTTTTAATGCCTTTAAACTACTGAAATAAATAAAAAATCTCTGGGAATCTTTTAAAATTTCCTAAAATATTTCGAATCTTTTGATATCCTTTGAAAGCCCTTGTGACTTTTATAAACTTTTTAAAACTTGAGAACGTTAAAGTATTTAAAGTCCTTTTGTCCATCGATCAAATAATCCTCAGGATCAATTAAATAAAAAACTAATTAATTAACAAAAATCCATTAAATTAAGTATAATAGAGTAAATTTCAAGGAATTAAAGTGAATTGAAATTTAAAAAAGAATGAAAATATCACGCAATCTTTTTAAATATTTTAAAACCTCAAATTATTCAAATATATTGAGCATTTGTCTGTATCTTGATAAATACCCGTGAATGAAATTGCCCAATTTTATCCTGATTTGCGACTTGTCCCCAATCGGGTTAGTTCAATGAGGCTCTGATCATGGCTACTGGGGTCTTCCTAGTCGGGGCCACATCAAACTACCCTCTCAAAATAATAGCAAGTTTAAAAATTACAATAACTTAATTAATTAAAAATTTTTAATAATAATAATACCAGATAGTGCTCCTTTATTTAAAAAATATTTATATAATGTTTATTGTTTAACACGAAAATGGCGACCCCTTAAAATTATTACAATTAGCCTAGAGGAATATTTAATAAGATTGGTTCATTAATTTTTATTTCTTTAAACAAATAGAGTTTGTTTAAATATATTTTTTTGTGTTGAAAATTCGTGTTTTCACAAAAAGAATATTTTTATTAGTCTAGTGGAATATTGATTAACTTTATTTAATTAATTTGAAATTATTAAAACAAATGTAATTTCGCTAATTACTTTCTTTTCGAATTTTTTTAAATAAAACTTATTACTCTGGGTGTATCGGAATATTTATAAATATACAAATAGGATTTGTTTGAATCATTAAAAATTAATTAACCAATGTTTTTAAATATTCCACTAGACCGATAGTAATGATTAAAAAAAATCAAGAAAATTAAATTAATCAAACAATGTTGATACATATTCCACTAAAGAAATATTAATAATTTTTAATAATTTTTTTAAAAACAAATTCCATTGGTTTAAACAATTGATCATGAATGAAATAATAGTAGTTGGTGTTAAAGTGTTAAGAACTTTTTTAATGAATGAATTAATGTTAATAAATATTGCAGTAGACCAATAGTTATAATTTTTAAGGAAAAAAAAAGAATTTTCTAGAAAAAAAGTAAAGAAATTCCATTTGTTTAAACAATAAAAATTTAATGAACGAATGCTATTAAATATTCAACTAGACTAAGAGTAATAATTTTGTGGGGAGAAAAACGAATTTTCGAAGAAAACAAATTTTTTTAAATGTATTTGTTTAATGTGCCCGTCAAATTTTCTGGACGGGGGGATCGTTTCCCTCTAGAATGCAAAAAAAAATTTCCAGGTAGTTTCCCTAACGTTAAAAAGATACTTAAAGCTAAAGATGACGAAGACTTTTAAACTCTCTCTAAAACTAATGATAATTGTTTCCAAATATTTAAATAATCAAGTTTAAAATTATTAATAAACGTTTCACTTTTTTATGAAATAACAAATATTTTAATAAGATTTTTAAAAACTTCCTTATTAGAAGCTAAAGTCTGGCCCTGATCGGATTAGGCGTTTATTTCTAGCCTGGCCCTGACTGGGATGCCCGAGCGGGGCCATATCTGGCCCCGACCGGGGCCACTCTGCATTTTCTGAACAAGGTATAGGACATAATAAAAAATGTAGGAGACACTCTGTGTGGCCTCGTATTCTCATGCATCAGTTTCTGAAACTTTGAACTGGAGTATGTTCTTGTAAAGTTGCAAAATAGACAGGGCCGTTCGGATATGTCACAAAAATGTGATTTCTCGGTGGTAACTTAGGTCGCTGCAGCGAATGTAGTTGAGCGGGCCTGGGGTACAATTCGAAAGAATCAGCTGTAAAAAACAAGCTATATCCATTATTTTCTAAATGTATTTCCGCTACCACTGGACCAGGAGAATCAGAAGAATGACCAGGTCGAATTGTACTATCTAAAGCTGCTTCATAATGTTCACCAATTTCTCTTCTTATAAAATAGCGATATTCCCCAACATAGCGAAATACATCAGATTGTATCCAGATGGGCATGTAATCATTATTTTGTCTTATGACATCTCCTATATAAGTCAATCCATCAATCTCGACGAGAAGGGTGTTTGGTGGAATATTTTCTGGAAGTCCATCTGCACCTAATTTTGGAAGAAAAAAATTACATTCATAAATTTTTTGTGTCACTAGTATATTTTAAACTTAATTTTTTTCATCTGTGGTCAAAAATTCATAATATTTATTACTTTGGGGGAGGGCGGCATTTAGGTCTATCACCCCAATATTTTCTATTATTTGGCATCGAGATAAATTCCAAAAAATAAGTTCAGTAGTAATATAAAATCTTTTTATTTTTGGTTCAGAATTCATCTCATTTTTGTGAAAAATTCTAGTATTGGGATGAAAATTTAATTATTTTATGGTAATTGTAAACAATTTGTTAAAATATGATAGTTTTTAAAAAATTCCACTGCTTCCTCGAAAATTAAAAAACTTTGTTATAAGTTTATATTTGAGATTCAAGATTCATTCCTTCGATTGCAAATTACCATGTTACATTTTCAGAAAAATAATCTTCTTGGTTAAAAAATTGTTTCTAGGGATGGATGTTGAATCTTCTTTGTTCAAACTAAATTTTTTCCCCAAGAATTCTCATTGTTTAGTTGTTAGTTCTCATTAGTTTTAAACTAAAACTGTAAATATTACATAGTTGTTTGAAAATTAAGATTAATAATTAAAAAATAATTTTTTGCAGTTGGACATTAAATAATTTGTTTAAAAACACATCTTTTTGTCAGAAAATTAATATTCTCGGTTGAGAATTATTTTTTTCTACTTAAAGATTGACCTATTTCGTTCCAAATTTATCCTTTTGTCTTAATTCACCTCTTTGCATTAGAAATAAAAATCTTTTTTTGTTTAAGTATCAAATATTACATGTTAAATTTAGAATTGACCTCTTTTGCTAAAAAATTACACACACACACACACACACAAACAATCGATTTCGGGCCTGGAGGTCAGACCAGGTTTACTATATGTTTTTAGGGCCGCTTGATCCGACTCCGAGGTTTCAAAAACCCCATCATTTTAGGGTTCTAACATAACCTCAACAAACGGCATCAGATTTTTGTTTGCGAGTCCCGGGGTAAAACCATGTTAAATATAGGTTTTTGAGGTCGCTGAATCCGAATACGAGGTCCAAACTGCTCCAGCATCTCAGAGTTTTGACATAACCTAAAAAAGCCTCATAAAATTTTTTTTGCGAGTCTGAGGGTCAGACGATGTTTAATATATGTTTTGCGGTCGCTGATTCCGAATCCGCAGTCTAAAAAATTGCAGAGCAACCAGGGGTTTATGATTTTCATTCTATTAATTTAACTAGACATTTATTCTAATCGTTAAGAATTCTACACATCATTTTTCATATTGTAGATGAAGTCCTTATAAGGAATACATGATGTAAAAATCCGATTGTGCAACCTTCTCGCGGTGTAAATCGAGTAGTGCTACTTCCGACGATCCTCCATACTTTTTTTTGTAGTAAATAGGGTTTATGGGTTGAACTGATTTTTGTTTAATTTACGGCCAAAGGACGTCGAATTCGGATTCAGCGACCCTAAAAACATATGATTAACATGGTCTGACCCCCGGACTCAAAGAACATTTTATGCAGTTTTTTTGAGGTTATGTCAGAACCCTGACGTGCTTGAGATTTTTGGACTTTGAATATGGATTCAGCGACCCCAAAGACATATAGCAAACACGGTCTGACCTCCAAAACCGGAAAAAGATATTTTTTGTGTGGCTGTGTTACCTAATTGTATTGAAGCTCAAGAAATTTCTCAACAATTAATGCTTTTCGATTAAGATTCACTATTTAGTGAAAAATTAGGAATTACAATTCAACTATTTTTTAAAATAAAAACTATTTTTTATGAAAAATTTATTATTTAGTAGAAAATCAAACTTTTTTTAAAATCATATTTTATTGTTGAAAATGCCACTGTTTCGTATTGTTAAAACTTCCTCATTTTTGGTAAAATATTAATAATATAGGTGGAAAATTCATTATCTTAATTGAAGATTTAAATCTTTGGTTTTAATTTCATATTTTTCAGTTCAAACCTCAAATACTTGGTTTTAAGTTGAACTACTTTGTTAAAAATGTGTTATTTGAATTTAATTAACTATTTGATATATTTCGTAAAAATTCATTTCTTTCTGTCGACTAGGTAACTATTTGGTTAAAAATATTTTTTTATGTAACTATTGAAAAATAAATTTTTTAGGATGGAAAAAAAGTTCAGTTTTTATCTCACCCCCTTATGTCCTATTACTTTTCCTAACAAGAAAACATAAAAAAAGTTGAGTAGTAAAGTAACAACATAAAAAAATCTCTGTGATGAATCATCATCACATCAGTTGAAATCATCATCATCATTTCACTTGAAATCTGATTTTATTGATTAAAAATTTAACTATTTTTCCTAAAGATTAATTTTATTAAAATAATTTGTGTTCTATAAATGTCAATATTTCATTCTTCGTAGAAAATTAATTTTTTAAATTAAAAACTAATTTTTCATAGTGGGAAATTAAACTATTTTGTTAAACAATCATGTATTTTTTTAGAAGATTTAAATTTTCGGTTGAGAATTATTTTTTCTGGTTCAAGCTTTATCTATTTTGTTCATAATTTGTCCATTTGACTTAATTCATTTTTTTTACTTTAAATAAAATATATTTTTCGGTTGAAATATCAATGATTCTTATTAATTCTTTGCTTTTCGATGGAAATTAGCTAATTGGTTTAAAGTTAAACAACTATTTCAAAAATTAATTTTTTTTTTGAAGATTCATAATTTTAGTTTAGATTTTGTTTTTTTAAGTTAAAATTTTAAATATTTGGTAGAAAATGTGTTTGTTGGCTTGGAAATTGAATAAACTAAATTATTTAGTGAAAAATAAGCTTTGTGATAAGAAATTCATATTTTTGGTTGAAAATTCAACTAGCTGTTAAAAAAATAAAATATGTTGATAAAACTTTAATTAGTTTGTAAAAAATCCATCTTTTCGTTGAAAAAAATAATTTTTAGTCGAAAATTAAACGGTTTTGTATATTATTTGTCTTCAAGGCTTAAAATTCCATATTCTTGGAAAATCCATTTTCTTAATTGCAAATTTAAAAGTTTGGTTTAAATTTCATATTTTTTAGATGAAAATTCCAATACTTGTTAGAAGTTTAACTACATTGTTAAAAATTGATTACTTGAATTCAACTATTTGATATAAAATTTATATTTTTTTAATTCATTTTTTTCTGTTGAGTACTTAAGTATTTTGTTAAAAATATTTTTTAGGTAGCTATTTAAAAATGAATTTTTTAGTAGAAAATTCAGCTTTTATTAAACCAAAGACAATTTTTTTATTTTGTTTTTTTGTAATTATTTATACTCTTCTGACAGATGTTGTTTTCTGATGAAGGCCCACAGATGAGGCCGAAAGGTTAAATAAAAAGGAATTTTGGACCATTTTCTATTTTATTATTATTTTTTTCAAAATTGATCGTAAGACCAAAAAAATGGAAAACTTTGGTTTTCTTTCTTAGTTTCTGAATATAAAAGACGATCGAAGAAAGGTTAACTTCATTATCTCATTTGATTATTGAAGTTTTATTTAAAACACAAGTCACCAATTTTTACTTTTTTATTCTTTATTTATTGGTTTTTTTATTTGTCTAATTTTTCTAGAAGTTAGAATTTGTTGGCGGAAATTCATTTTTGTTGCTGCTAAAAATTAGTTTTTTTTTGTTAAAAATTAAACTATATTCTAAAAAATTGGTACTTTTGATTTGGAAATGTGATTATTTGGTATTAAGGTTAACTATTTTGTTAAAAATTTATTTCCTTAGCTAATAATTTCTTATTATTACCTAAAATTGATCCTTGTTATAAATAATTGAAGTAAAAAAATCGAAAAATTTGTACCCTTTCCAATATATCGAAGTAGATTGTCTACATTTTTTGCTACAAAATATTCGTAAAGTTAATCTTCGTATTTATTATAAACGATTTAAATCGACATATATGATATTTTTATTTTTTTTTGCAGAATTATTTGTATCAGATATGTATCATGATAGCTCATCAAACTTAATAGTCTGCAAAATATCATTAGCACCGAATATTCATCCTTTTTATAAATATTCAAAATTAACAAATCGAATATTATTTTCATCAAAATAGCTTTTGAGACTTTCTAAACATCCGAAGATATGGCAAAGAATTTTGTTGTGAAAAAAGAAAAAAATGGATTATGATTTTAAACATTTATTTTTAATAATAAAATTATTTGTCTTCTTTCTTTACTCAAGATATAACTTAAACTGGTTGAAAATATATATCAGGGCTAAAGCTAAGGAAAAATTAACTTTTTTGGTAAATTTTTTTTTATCTGCTAAATCAGAAAAAAGTAATATTGATTCGAAAATTTTGTTAAGAATCTAATAATCTTGAACTTTCACAATAATTTTCTTCCTGAGTTTCTAAACTTCTAGATAAACTTATAACGTTATTCATGTACGTCAAATTAACGTTTTTATTTAGATAAAATCAACAGACCAAGATGTTATTTATTTTATGAGTGTATCATTTTATAATTAAATGTTTGATGATATATCAGATAGAACAGAAAAATCTTTTGTAGAAACATATTTTTTTCGAATAAAGTTTATCTCTAGCAACAATTTAATTTCTTTTTGACTTCAGATTTATTTAAAGAAAATTTAAATAATGAACAAAATACTATTGAAAATACGAAAATTTAAAAAATAATATAAGGCCAGCCTAATTCTCTATTTATTAAAAATGAAGAAATCTCTTAATGTGCATTACAAAATTTTAACTGTAAAAATTTCTTTAGTTTATTTTTTTTTCATCCGTCAGTTTAAATTTCAAAGAATTTTTCGCACAGTATTTTATTTTTACTACTCTTGTTTTCGAATTAAAAAAATACGAGTTTTATTACGTTAAAATAAATAATTTTCTGAGCGTCGTTTCAAATTAAGAAAATCTTCAATCAGAATCGTAAAACTAAGTCCTTAAAAAATTATAATTTTAAAATTATGCAATACACTTTTCAAAGTTTAAACTGAAAATTTCTACAAAAAAGTTACAATGTTTGTGCAGATATAGTTAGTATTTCTTATAAATAATAATTACAATATTATATATGACTCACAATAGAAACGAAGAACACCTAATAATAAAAGCAGAAGAATGCTAGTCAAAATCTTCATTTTTTTAAATGTACCAAATTATAAGAGCACTCGCAACTAATTTAAAAAAAAATTTGGTATAAAGATTATATCATATATATAATGATTATAATATATACGAAATTTTAGAACCTCTTTCGAATAAAAACTCTTTATGATTCTTTTAAATAAATAAAGTAAATGGACCAGGTAGATTATTAATTTCAGACGTCAAAGTTTTTTATATTTATTACAATAATCATTATCAAAAAGTTTCCATTGAATTTATGTTACAATACGTGTTATAAATTACTTTTGATGGAGGCAGCCATTAAAAAATTATTTTCCTAATCTTCGAAGATTCTGTCTCAGAGTATAAAAATTAAAAGAACATGCAGAAATGGCATATTCCATTAAAAAGCATAATAAAATTCCACATAATTGCAAACTCTAACCCACGTACCTTTACTATCCCAGATTCGCACGCTTTCATCGAAGAAGATCATTTTTATTTAATCCCCGATAAATATAATAAACTGATAGGAGATAATATAAAAAATTCTCAAAAGCTTTTACAGGTAAAGAATTCAAATTTTTGAAATATTTTTGTTTAGTTAAATTCGATGTTGGTTATTGGAAATTTTTTGTAGTGTATTTGTGTCAGTCGAAAGTTTGCAGATACTAGTAAAGGATTCATCTCCTATTCAGCAAGCTGCTAAACATTTTTACATCATCTTCAAGAGCTACCCCACGTACCTTTAATGCCCCACATTAACACGATCTCGATGAAGAAGATAATTATTAGAAATTTGGCCAAGAATACAGTAAACTGCTGGGCCATAACATAGCCTCTACCCAAAGGCTTTTCCAGGTCAAGAGCTCCAAATTTTTAAGTATTTCTGTACTTCCAAATCCGATTTATGGTTCTTGGAAGTTTTATTTCTAGTCTAATTATGTAACTCGAATGTTTTCAGCTACTAGTAAAAAATTCTTCCTCTTTTTAGCAAGGTGCTACACATTTTTTTACTTAATCCACGAACGCTAACCCACGTACCTTTAGTGCACCCAAACTCACATGCTTTCGTCGAAGAAGACCCTTTTTAGAAACTTCACGATGAATATAATAAACTGCTAGGAGATAATATAACATCTTTTCAAAGGCTTTTCTGAGTGAAGAATTCAAAATTTTTAAATATTTCTGTTCTTCTCAATTCCATTTATGGTTTCTGAAAAAATTTTCCTAGTGTCTTTGTGTCACTCGAAAGTTTTCAGGTACTAGTAAAAAATTCTTCTCCTATTTATCAAGGTGCTAAACATATTTTTTATATTATATTCGAACGCTAACCAACGCCCCCAGATCAAGAATTTCAATTCTTGAAATGCTTCTGTTCTTTCAAATTCGATTTCTGGGTTTTGGAAATTTTCTTCTAATGTGTTTGCTTTACTCGAAAGTTTTCAGGTACTAGTAAAAAATTTCAGACATTTTTTAATTCTAGACAATTCTGAAAATTGTCTTACCAGCTTTTAATTTTTTCTTTCAACATTTTTTAAATCTCTTTACAGGTTTAAAAATCTTTTAACCGATTATCTGAAATTCATTTTTCAGTCTAAATAATCTACTTAATATTCCATAGGAACCCTAAGAATTTATTTCATTCTCTTGAAACATATACAATATTCCTAAAATATATTATAAATTGTTATTATTTTAATTGTCTAAATCCTGGAATCATAAAGGAATTGTTTTAAATTCGTCCATATTTTATTCCACTCCATTTCAAATAATGAAAGCTTAAAATTAAACCGAAACCGTTTACAATTTTTCCAGAAATCGGAAGAAATATTTACTTTTAAAATCTATACAAATGACTAAAAAGCTTCTCAATTTTCTTTCAAATCTTAAAAATGATTTTCTTTTAAATTAAATTTTTCTTGTCTCTTTGAAAATGTAAAAAAGCATGATTTGGTACTTTTCGATGTACCTTAAATCTTCTCTATGCCAAGGTTGGTACTATGTACTTACAACGCGACGCAAGTTCACGATTTGTGCTTAGAAAGGGAAAACTCAAATATCAGAATGAGATTCATACACGAAATATCGGAATTCTTATTAGCGCAGCTGTTCTAAACCTATCGCTTTAGTCATGTTTTCTTACATTTTGCAAAAAAATGAGATTGCTTCATATTCTGGTGGCTACCCTTGTCTTTGTTTTAAATCCTGTTTGTGAGTATTGTGAAATTATATCCTTAAAAAACTCAGACAGTCCTTTCACGAACCCTTTACGGGCACACTGGTGCGAATCGGGATTTTCCGTTTTCAAAGGTCGTTACCACCTTAAAAATTATAGATAATTTCAAGGAAAGGTATCCTTTAGAAGGAATTGCACCCTTTTTGGAAGCATAATTTTTTTAAAGGAAAATTAATCCTTTTCTTTTATAAAATCTTTCCCAGGCGCGAATTTACCGGACGTTATTGGCACACAAGTGCGAATTTACACAAACTCGAACTTTGTAGGTGATAGTCTTTGATATTGAAGTTTCCTTTGGTGCGAATTTGCACCAGTGTGCCTTCTATGGGTTAAACTTGATTGCTGTGCTTGCTTTTGCTGAGTAGAGATCCTCTAGGTAGAGTTTTTTTAAAACAATTTCCAACTGTTTTGATAACTGGTGCAAATTCTCACCGGTGTGCCTTCTACGGGTTAAACTTGTTTCTTTGCTCGCTCGTGCTGAGTAAAGATTCTCTAGGTAGAGTTGAGCCACAACTTCCGAATGTTCTGATTGGCTACGATTAAACCGGAACCAGAAGTGAGGAAAAGCGCGCGATTTTCAAAACAAATTTTACAATAAACTTTAAAGACAATAAATTTTGAAGACAATAAATTTTGAGGAATAAAACAAGGAAGAGTATAACATGAAATATAAAGATTTCAAAACTGTTTGAAGATAGAAATATTTAGAAAAAAATAAAAAATAAACTATTCCTTTTTGTTTTTAAAATTATTAATGTTAGTGGAAAAAATTAATTTTCTTGAGTGAAAAATTCCAAATTTTTGTTAAAAATGTATTTCTGTAGTTAAAAATTGATTTATTTTGCTAAAAATTTGTCTTGTTTGTTTGAAAAGTAAGTATTTCTTTTATTAAGTATTTCTTTGGTTGTAAATTCATCTATTTCGTGGAAAGTTCATTTTTTGATTAAAACGTTTTTAGTTTGTTAAAAAATGAACTATTTTGTTTAAAGTTCTTCCTTTGTTGATTGAAAATAGTCTCCACAACTATAAAATTTTACATTCAATTTTTCTTGAAAAGTAATCATTTTTTAGTTGGAAAATCAACTATTTGGTTAAAACGTCATGTATTTGGTACAAAATTAATGTTCGTAGTTGAAAATTCGTCTTTTTCATAAAAAATTAATCTTTGTGGCTGAAAAATCTTTTTTTTGTTGTTGCTGGAAATCCCAATTTTCTGTTAACAATTCAATATTTTGGTTAACAATTAATTTTCTTCTGTGAAATATTCATCATTTTCTTTGAAAATTTATGTCTGTGACTGGTAATTTATTTATTTTGTAAAAAAATTCGTCTTTTTGGTATAAAAATAATCTTCTTGGTTGAAAAGTTTATCCTTAAGGTAATAAATTCAACTTTTTTGTTAAACATTCATGTTTTGAGGGAAAGATTGATAATTTTCATTGAAAATTAATCTTTTTCGTGGCAAAATATATATTTTGTTGAAGATTCGACTTTTTTGGCTAGAAAATTAATCTTTTGTATTGTAATTTTTCCTTTTTTGTAAGTAGTAAAACTATTTTGTTAAAAATTCAGTCTTTCTGGGTAGAACATTTACCTTTCCTTTTAGAATTTCATACATTTTGATAAAGATTTGTCTTTTTTATAAAAAATTTCCTTTCAAATTAATCTTTATTTTCAAAATTTCATCTTTTTAATTTCATGTATGGGATTAAAAATTGATCTTCTTGCTGGAAGATTTATCATTTTTTTAGAACATTTTTATTTATATTTTTTAGTATGAAATTGAACTATTTTGTTGAATATTCGTTATTGTTGGTTAAAAATGTATTGTTTAGCAGAAAATTTACTGTTTCACATTTGGTTTAAAATATAAAATTTACCTTTTTAGTTGAAAGTTCAACCTTCTTGGTAAAAAATTATTAAATTTTTATGAAAATTCATCAGTTAACTTGAAAGTTCAGTTTTCTGCTTAAAAATTGATCTAATCTGCTTAAACAAAGTTTTCGGTTTGGAAATATTAAGTCTTTTAACTGCAAATTTAACAAATCGATTTTTTTAAGTTACCTTTTTTAGTTGAAAATTCATATATTTTATTAAAAATTCGTCTCTTTTGGTAAAAAAGTTTTTTTCAAAAACCGAATTATGAGAACTTTTGGTTCCGGACTAATCGCTATGCGCAGTGACAAGTATGTGTTATCCTGCGTTTCGGGGATGCCCTGAAAGATCTTCACGGTCAGTGCTCCCAATTTTGTGAAATTATGAACTGCGCTTGCGTCGCGCTGACATATCAGATTGGTTACTGTTAGCGCGCGCATTTTAAATTATATAAATATTCAACTTTTATATTTATGATAAATCATGATTGTTAAATACGTCAAAACTAATTTCTTAATTCTAAAATAGAAGTAAAAAGCTTTATTAATCCTGACTTCAGGAAAAAGAATATTCTTAATTTATTTTTCGTAATTTTAGTGATTTTATTGTAAGCCACATTATTGAGAATAAAAAAATGAATTTAGAAACTTGACATAGACAAAATTAATTATTGTGATAAAAAAACGTTTTGCTTCTCTAAGAGAGTAAGTGAAAAATCATGAGAATTCCGTCAAGTCCTTATACCAATTCCTGAAAATCATTTGAATTTTTAGAAATCTTGTAAGATTTCTTGAAAATCCTTAAAATGCTCCGATTTTTTTTTTAAATCCTGTCAACTTCTTTTAAATCATTTAAAATATTTGTAAGTTCAGAAAAATTAATTAAAACCCTTTGAATTTTCTTAATTCCTTTTTTTGTTTTCGATTGCCTTATCGCATATTTTTCAAATTTCAAAAAAATAATGAAAGAAATGGCTTTTTTATCTTAAAAGAAAAGCTATATCATTATTTTTTACTTAATTTCAGATAAATTACATAATTTTGGTCAGACTCCTCTTTAAAAATGCTTTGTACCGACACTCGGTCGGTAATATTTTTAAATCTTTCGAAGCGTTTCCAATTCAATTCAAATTAATTCTAATCTATTAATCCTTTACATTTTCTTAAATTACTTTCTTGTAAATCCTGGAACCTACTTGGATTAATTTTAAATCCTTTAAAAAAAATTTTAAATGCCGTTGAATAATTAAGATCTCTTGAAAAGCCTTCAACTTCTATTAAATACTTTAAAATTATTTAAAATCTTTGAAAATTGAGTGAAATTAATTAAAATACCTTGAATTGACTTAAACTCCTTAAACTCTCTTGAAAATCCTTAAAACCCTTTAATTTTTTTAAATAACTTGAAATCTCTTAAAACTCATTGAAATATTTAAAAATAACTTTTCAATTAAATGCTTCACATGCTTTAGAATCACTAAAACGTACATAAAATCTGTTGTAAATTATCAAAACATTTTGAATCATTTTCAAATTATTTAAAAAAATACTTCAAAGTTCTAGCAAGTCCGTGGTAATTCCTTAAAATGACTTCTTTAAATTACTTCGTTAAACAAATTTAAAATATTTCAAATTTGATTAAAATTAACTAGAGTGTCTTGAAAATCCTGCAAATCTTTGTTTTTTTTTAATTTCTTGAAATATCTTAAAATTCGTTAAAAACTTTTTAAATAAATTTTCAATAACTCGTTTGAAATCCTTTAAAATCACTAAAACTTCCCTGAAATCTTATAAAATCGCTTGAAAACCCTTAAAAAATTTTTTAAATTTAAAAATTATTTTTAAATCCTTTAAAAATAATATTTGAAATCCCGCCAATTCCCTAGTAATTCCTTAAAATTACTTGAGTTCTTAGAAATCTTGTAACGTTTCTT
The DNA here is from genome assembly GCA_035041075.1 of Acraspis erinacei. Lineage (NCBI taxonomy): Eukaryota > Metazoa > Arthropoda > Insecta > Hymenoptera > Cynipidae > Acraspis > Acraspis erinacei. The sequence goes on along the minus strand of JAWWLR010216939.1, from coordinate 8,771 downwards.
GAAAATCATTAAAATCTTCTGAAATTTTTGAGCTCCTCTGAACTTCTTTAAACATATTGAAAATATTTCTAAATTGACTAAAAGTAATTCAAATCCTTTAGATTTACCTAAACTCCTTAAAATATCTCGAAAATCATCAAAATCTTAGAATTTTTTGTAATTCCTTGCAGCCTGTTAAAATTCATTAAAAACTTTTTAAATAACTTTTCAATAATTCGTTTGACAGTTCATAATACATATTTTTTAGCGCAAAATACAACTATTTAGTGAAAAATTGTTTTGGGTATCAAACTTACTCGAACTCCAAAGATACGAGTTTCAAATATAAGAGTGCACCACAGATACGAGCGTCCCGATTCAAAAGGAGCAAGGGCAATTTTTTCCCGTCTGCTCCTGTCCTATTTGAGAGCCAGGCTTCACCCCCGAAATCTAACAGTCCCAAGGGTGGAAGCCCCTTTCACCGTCGTATCTTTGGAGTTCTCGATTTCTGAACTGCTCGAATCTTTGGAGTTGAAGTGTATTTAGTTGATAATTGCACCGGGAAAAAGCGGGCAGAGAAATATTACACCGGAAGATTTCTGGTGACTAAATTTCTTTAGTTTAAAATGAAGTTCGCTTACGTTTCAATTTCAACATTCGGGAGTAGAAACTTTTCTCATTTTTAACGTTTCCTTTTTAAAATTATTATTTATTTTGAGAGGTTTTTAAAAGAATAATTCAATTTGTTTTTCATTTTAGAAAAATTTTTCTAATCAGTTTTAATGTTAACTAGTTATTTTACTATGTGATGAAAATGTATATTTCTAGACTTTCAGAAACTTTGCCTTTAAACAATACAATTTATTTTTCAATAAGAAATTATCAAATTTTAATCGCCTTGAATTCAAAATATTCAAATTTTTAATTTTTCAATCTTTAATTATTTAATTTTAAATGCTTTTAATTATAAAGAACACAACTTAAATTCATCTTAATTTTAAATTATCCAATTTCAAAACTTTGAATCTTAAATATTAAATTTTTAATGTTTTTACTTTGACCTATTTTTAAAATTTTAATGTAAAGTCATGCCAGTTTTACAATTCTCGAAAAGTCAATATAAATTGTTTAATTTTCAGCGCTTCAAATTAGAAATTATACAATTTAACTCATTTTTTAAATTAAACTTGTCCAAAATTGTTTGTATATATTTCTTTAAATTTAAAACGCTTTGCAATTCAAAATGATTAATTATTATTTCAAAAATATTTAAAACCTCATATTAAAAAATTGTTATAATAATGGATTTCTGAATTTACATATTTTTATGTTAGTAAATAGAAATTTACACTTGACCATTTGTTATAAGATGCATAGTTTTTTTTTAAATCGTGATAACAAATTTAAAAAAAAGTAAGAAATCATTCATTATTTTAGCTTACATTAAACGATTCAAAAGTGAAACAAAAATTAAAGCATTGGTGGAGATAACGTTGAATCAACAAAAAAAGATTTTTTTTCGTTTCGACACGGCATGAATATGAATATTCGTGGATATTTACAATTTTTTATTCATTCAAAAAGATTAGGAATTCCGTGTATCATAAATTCTGTAAATTAAGATTTCTAAGTAAGCAAATCTATTTTAGGATAAAATTTATTTTCAAATATTTAGCAACATTATTTAAGGAGAAAATTTTTTTTTTCTTAATTGTTACTATTATATCAGTTAATAATCAAGTGTTTAAAAATTTTGATACAGCAGTATAATTTGTTAACTTTTTTAAACTTTCAAAAATATGAAAAAATGAAATTATTGACTTAAAATTATTTTCTAATTCGTAGGATTTAAAAATTCCGTATAAAAGTAAAATTATTTCAAAGGATTTCAGACAGATTTAGACTTTTTTATAAGGATCAAAAATAATTTCATTTTTGGGAATGTTACGAGAACTTGCAGGTAAAAAAAGATTTTATAATTTTTAAAATGTTTAAAATTATAAAAAAAATTGTACCCATTCCTTGAAGAATTCAAAATGGGTTTTCATTAAAACAAAATTAATTTCAAGGTGAAGTTAAAAAATATCTTAAAACATTGAAAACAATTTCCTGAAATTTCAAAAAAAATATGCTGGAAAAAATCCTTATTTGGAAAATTCCCGAAAGAAAATTTTAGAATTATTAAATATCCGAATTAGAAAATTCCTAAATTAAGGCAATTAAAAAATTATTTCATAATGTATATTATTTGATAATTAAAAATTTAAGATTCAAATATTTTCATCACGTAATTTTTTCTTATTATAACGTCTATACAAATTCATATTTGAGTTTAAAATAACAAAAATTGTTTAATAGTTGTTAAAAATTGATTTTTAAAAACACGAACTTTTCCAATTCAATAGTTTTCCTCTTCATGATTTGTACAACTCGGAAATTTCAGTATTTTGGAATTTTCCTATTCGACTAGTTTGTTAGCAGTCGAATTACATATTGATAATTAATGTTTGTTCTTTCATCATTTTATTTGAAAATTCATCCATACAGTTGGTATTTTTTGGATGATTTAAAGTGTTTTTTATTTGAAATTAAATTTTTTAGGTTGAAAATTAAACTTTTTGGTTATAGAATTACTTTTTCCTTGAAATTTTTATTTAACTGATCTAGGAGCTTCAAAAAGTTTTGTAGATTCTCTTAAAAATCTACGGAAAAATACATTTATTTAGCGTTGAAAGCTATCGATCAAATATGGGAATTTCTTTGAATTTTCTTTGAATTTCTTTGAAGATCCTATGAAAATTTTTTACCAAGTTGAATTCTTTGCAATTTTTCTGAATACATTCAGAAATTTAAAATTCGTCTAAATACTTTAAAATTTATAACAGCCAATTGAATATTGAAAAAATCCAATTAATATCGCTTATGAAATCTTTCGAAATAATTTCAAATTCCTTAGAAATTTTAAGTTTGAAGCTTAAAAAACTTTCAGTTTTGAATGTTTGCACTGAAACATTAAAAAATGTACAATTATAAAATAAGAGCTTTCAAAACTTATTATTTTAACAATTTTAAATGAAATGAAATTAAAGAATGAATCGTCAAACGTGTCAATGTTGAAAACTATCTCATTTTTAAAATTGCAAGAAATTTTATTTCCCTTCTTTTTTTTATAAAGCACTTTCTTACTTCCTGTCATTTTTTTTATGTCAACTGAGGCGTATCGCGCTATGGTAAATAATCTTTTCATTCCTACTTTCACATTGAAAACATTAAAATTGGGTAAACTATTGAAATCTCGATTTCGGAAGTAGTGGAAATGTTGTATAAATCAATAAAAAATATACTTCAGAACAGAAGTATATCATTTTGGAAACACATAGTTGACATTCCTAGCCAGTGATTTTGTAACTTGTTTAAAGTTTAAGATCCAAATGTGATACAAAACTTTCATAAATGGCCACTTCTTTCTTACCAAATTAAGTGTAGATGCACTTCTAGATCAGATTCCTGAAAACAGCATTTTCGCACAAATGTATAGAAAAATTTATGAAGCAGACGAAATAATTCCGGAAAACCCGCGGTTTTGCCCCTGGTGGATGCAAAAACCAAATACGTTTAATTATATTGGCAACGATTAGATTTATACACGATCCATAAGGGGCTATGCATATCACAAATCTCTATGGAATAAAGCTGAAAACCTTCGAAATAATGGACATTCGTTATAATGAAGTATTACAGGATGCTACTGATACTTACCCTCCCAAAAACTATATTTATATTGCTAGGAAAGGAGGCCCTGTCTATTCTGCACCGATGATTGATTATACCCCATATACAGCTCCACATCATGGTGCCGCAAATCTGAATTTGTCTGTAGGTATGTTGAAAACGATTTCTAAAAAGTTCAAATGATTCTGTAAAGTGCCAAACGAAAATTACATTTTTTGTAATTTTTAAATATTTTTGGAAAATTTTTGGCTAAATTAACACCAATAAAAGGGAAATACAGACAGTCAGGTTTCTCAATAAGAGCGCTAACGAGGCTGTAGATGAAGGAATTTCCGAAGAATGTGGTACCTCCACTCCCTAACAAAAATGCCAGTCGAAACGTAATCGGGTCTCTCAATAAGAGCACTTCGAGTGACTTTCATTTTTCTCGTCCGCATAGCGCGTAAAAATTTGCTAATAGATTAAAGTACACTAAAATCTAAACTAGCTATAGCTAAAAAATATTCCAAGGCTCGATAAGCGCAAAAAATTCAGTTTTTAATATTATTTATTTAAATCGTCGCGCTACCATGGCGTGAAAGTCCCTCACAATGAAACTGGACCCAGCGCTCTTATTGAGAAGCTTAAAATTAATCCGTTGAAATTAAAAAAAAGGACGTTAATGGGGATACTGCAAAAAGAGTCTATAAATTTGTTGTGAATCGCCTCTTGATAGGATGCGTGGTTTTCATTGATCTCTAATCGTAAAAAATAGCATTTGGAATAAAAAATTAAATGTTTTTGAAAAATGACAGAAGGTTCGAAAAAAGTTGAAAGATAAACGTTTTTGTCCTAAAAAAAATCTATAAACTTGGATATTAATCATGTTTAGATAGGAGGAATATATTTTCGTTTAATCGTCAAAAATAAGACTAAAGATAAAGAAATAAACTTGTTGGACTTGTTGTTGCAATTTTTTTGATAGCAATGAATTGAATTGTAATAACATAGACTTGTTGATGTGATATTCATTTTTAGGTTGTCTGAGAACAAAATTTAATGCAAAAAAGAAGCGAATATTCAAATAATCATAATAATTAGATTTTTTAATTTATTTTCTTATATGTGAATTTTTAATCATATTCGCAAAATATGTGAGGAGAATTAATTCGTTAAAGTCGAAGGAGCTTTAACATAAGAGAATTAACAATCACCAAATTACAGTTGTCCATGCAGAATTTGAAGAATGAAAAACATTCATAATAAATTTAAAAAATATGGAGCTGAGTTAAAAATAATTTGAATTAAAAAGACTTTGCATAATTTAATTGAATAATTACTGCTTGAATTAAAAAATTAACAAAATTGCAAAAAATATATCTTGACATGCAAAAGACCAATGCAAAAAAGAGATTTTTATTACAAGAGAAATAATTGGAAAAACTTATATGAAAATTTAAAATAAAAAAAATTATACGGACAATTTTTGTATATATTATTTAAATTTTAAATTTAATAAATAAATAGGAAAAATAGATTAAAAATTTTTTAAATGTCTTCTTCGATCAAAATATTTGATTATTTTATATTGTATAAAATAATTACTATTCCTGTAAAAAAATGCATTTTCTTGCATTTTAAAATTTTATAATTCTTGATTTTTCAAGTTAGGTATATTTTAGTATCGGATCTTTAATAATTCATAATCTTTTGTCGTGAATTTTATTATTTAGGAATTTTCGCATTCGGTAATATTAAAAACGGCCAGAAATGTCATTTTTCTTGATTTTTCATGTTCGGTAATATAATAACCTGTACAGGAATTTTTCAGTTCGAGTTTCTTATATTTTGGCAATTTTATTTTTTGGTGTTTTGTAATCGCTGCAATTTGTTAAGTTTTCAAGTAAGGAAGCAACTATTCCTCACATTTTTTGAAAAATTAAAAGCGATTTATGATGTTGAACAATCTATTTTTTAAGAACATTTAAAAACATTTTTCATAACGTCACAGAAAGCTGGAAAATTCAAAAGCAATTCTTTTAATTTTCAAAGATTCATGAAAATCTTAGTAGTAATTGAAATCGCGCCAAATTATGTTTCGAAATTGACCTCTTTTAGTAAAAATATAATCGATTTGATTAAAAAATGAACTAGTTTGTTAAAAATCATACTACATTTGAAAAATTCATTTTTTAAGATTCAGTATTTTAGTTGAAAATGCACCTGTTCAGTCGGTATTTTTTGGATGATTCTCTTACTGGTCAGAAAATAAATTTATTGTTAGTTCCCGGTCCAATGGTAGCCTTGATAATCCTATACACTTTTTTAAAATTTCAATAACTTCCTACGTATTTTTCAAAATAAATTGTACTCTTTGAAATCTTTTAAATTTTTTCAAATCATTTTAATCTTGTGAAATCCCTTGCCACGTCCAGTAAAATTTAATTTAATTTAATTACTCCCTAAAGTTTTCAAGAAGTTTTTCTTAATTTTCTCGAATCATCTGTTGTCTTCGAAATCCTTTGATTTCTTCGATACTCTTTAAGAGTTGCTTAAAATGAAGGATATTATGAAGTTTATTGGAATCATACAACATATCCTAAAATCTTCGAAAAAGCTTAAAATACAATAATATTTTGTAAATCCTTAAAGTTCTAAAATACTTCTGCAATTTTGAGATTTGAGATTCATGCGCGCACGAGTTTGCCCTACCTTGAATTCGACAGGCCAGTGTGAGCATTTTCACGGTCGTATCTTTGGAGTTTTCGATTCCCAAACTTCTCGTATATTAGAGGTTCAAGTGTTTTTTACATTCCTAGCCATTGATTTTTCTTAAATTGTTTAAATTTTAGTTAAAAATGTGATACAAAAACTTCATAAATGTCCATTTTTTCTCACAAAATTAGGAGCAGGTGGACTTCCGGAACTGATTGCCAAAACCAACATTTTCGTACTAATGGATGAAAAAATTTATAAAACAAACAGAATCCATATGAAATACCCGCTTGATTGCCCCTTCTGGTTGCAACAAGGACAATTTTTTGATAGGATTAACGATTTCGCAATGCGAAACAAACCGAGAAAGTAACGTCAGGCGTGCGAGGCGAGACAATAGCGACATGCGGGCGAGGCGATGCGAAGTGTGGAAGGCGAGGTCGGCTTAGAGATAAGGTGTGGATGGATGTTTGTTTAAAAAAAATGTATTTGTAAAGAAATACTGCAAAAATGGCAGTGTAAGCAAGTCAATTTTTTAAGGCCAGCATGCTGAAAAATAGACGTTTATCTGTCTATCTATAAAACTACATAGGAAATTATGTAGGAAACTATATCGGAAACTACATGGGAAACTATATAGGATTCGGTCTCAAATTACTATATAATTTCCTATATAGTTTCCCAGGTAGTTTCCCATGCATTTTCCCATATCGGTTACTATATAGTTTCCTACATGGGATTTTACAATAGGGAATCATTTATAATGTTTATTGTTTGAGTGTTGTCTCTATTATGTATTAAGGTACTTTTGAAAATAAAATTGTGATTTGAAAATAGCATCAACTCATGCCAATCAAAACGCATACAAGTTTAACTAGTTCCGGTATAGTGGCGCCAATCAGATTTGGAGTACCCCGTGTCTCAACTCTCCCTTCAGGATCTCTAGGAAAAGTATATTAGTCCTGGTTGTAGGAACAAAATTTGGGAAATGGAAAATAATATACAAACAGTAGAATATGTCAAGACCCTCCAATATATTTATAATTAATTTAGAATTGATTTTTATATGGTTGCGTTTTACATGGTAGCAAAGTGCGTATTTAAAAAAGTGGTTCTATTCATAATTTTTTTATTTTTGAGAATAATAACCTTTTCAATTTCTGTTTCTTTTTCACCATAGTCTTCGTTTAGCTGACATTAAAAAAATTTTTGAACATCTGCGGGCCTTCAACTGATAAAAATACATTAGAAACAAATTTGAACGTCTAAAAGAAGAAAAACAGAAAAAATGTTTTTTTTTAATAGTTATTTTTGTGCTTTTTGTTCACTTCTTTCTAACTTACATAAAAAATCTGCCCGCCTGGCGGGCACATTCTCATCGCATGCTCAGCGCGCGGCTCGTTTCCCTCGTAAGTTTGAGCGCGTCTAGGGCGAGAAGTAGCATTCTTTCAATGAAAATCGACTCGTCCTATATAAAAATGATTAATTAACTTATTTGTAGATCCTTTTTGGATGAACAATTTTTGTTGAATTTTTCTTGTTGTATACATTTTTAGATCATTCATGGGGGCATAATTTTTTTTCATTAATCTTTTTTCGTATCCTGCATAGCTTGACCCCAAATGGAATTGTTGATTTATCATTATTTTTTGTGCGATATATAAAAATTTTAATCTTCGATTTTTCATAAATCTTCAAACAGTTGTTGCGGTAATGTTGTAGGGGTTTAAAAAA
>JAWWLR010216932.1:0-13100 GCA_035041075.1 Acraspis erinacei | reverse complement strand
AAAAGGGCGCTGCCACGTTCACCACTTTAACATTTATATTCCGTGGTTAAAATATGAAATTCAACAATTCATAATTGTAGCATTGTTTTTGCTTTGGGCAATACATGGGCTAATGTTCAAGCCTGACGAAGCCACTTAACGCTATCTAGTTGGGCTGACTGAATGGACGTTTAGTCGATTCCATTAAATATCTAGTCCGTCCATATTTTACTAAGCGGTACAGTAGCTATGACTAATGACTTAGTAGTGTACACTAAATACTTCTCTCAGTTTATGAAGAAGTAGGAAACGCCGATGAATGGCCACACAAAGGAAGACGTGTGTGACCGAGAAAAAGAGGGATAAGATGATTATCAAGTTTTTTGAGAATCACCCCACCTATAATTTGCGTCAAGCCCAAAAGTTTAGTGAATAAAGGGAGTAAATATAAGCATACTTAGGATACACACCGTTTGAGATCTTCTGGCTAAGAATGGAGGAGCAAGGTGCTGAATCCGTTCTTAAAACCAGAGCGGGAGTTTCCCACACGCTGTCTCTTACTCGTCCAACGCTGCTTTAAGCACCCTGTCAGGATCATTTGCCGAAAGGATGCATAGAATCTGTCAGACGGTTTTGATAAAGTCTACAGAGTAGTTGTTTTGGGCATGGAAATAAAGAATGGATAATTCAGGGAAGACAAGGACACAAAACACCCCAACCGCCTTTGCAGCAAGTTGAAAAAGACAAATGGGCTATACTGTACACGACTTTTAGGCACCAAATGTGTTAGTGATGCTACCCCATGTGTAGTGTCGCTGGAATCAAATGGGAGACCAAGCTCCTCTGCGGCCCTATCTGCGGTTCGTTGGAGAAACGAACATTTGGTCGCGCCTATTCTATCTATATTCACCACACTTGTGCAAAGATTTGTTTAAACTAAAGATCAAAGCATCAACAAAACTAATTTGGCATTAATGAATTCTCTTTTGTTAAAGGTCCTTCTGCTTTATCATTCTCATCACATATCTTGTGCTTCGCACTCGAATTTGCACCTGAAATTGTATATCATTTCCATAAATGTATATTATTACAATTTATAACATGTATTGGTATCAAAACAGACATAGAGCTATTTTCCCGATTTAAAAAATGCGCATTTAAAAAAATTGCTATTAAACATTTTATTGCAACTTGTGGCGTTTTTTACAAATCTGAAGTTACTCATTTCCAATTTTATTTTTTACGATTTAAACGTAAAAGATACGGTCTACCCACTAGCCTAACAGCTTTCTACCTTTCGAATTATATCCCGAACCTAAGTGACATAGATTTTCTCAATTGAATTTTCTGTCGCATCGTGCTATCCAGAATTCTTTTTTTTTATTCAATAAAATCGTTTTGTTGGCCGCATTTGGTAGATCTCTAAAAAAATTTTTGTTAAATGAACAAAATTTTCGTTCAGTTGACCAAATTCGTTTGGTTCAATCAATCATTGAACCAAAATATTTGACTGAAAGCATCTTAAAAGTGATGGACGTTTGTGAACTTAGTACGATCGCGTACTCCAATTCCACATGACAGTCCACGTTCGAGAGTTTGTAGCCTCACGAAAAAAAACATAAAAATGTTTGCATTTTGGTCAACCCTATTAAAATAAGTGATATGGAAATACATTTGAATGGGACTAAGTAAATATTTGAAAAATATGTAAGATTACTTGAATCTTTGTGTGCCTACGGTTGCGTGATTAGGTTTTTGATTATAAAGGAACAGAACTATATTTTGAATGAAATAAATAAAAGAGCCAGCACATTTTACATTGCAAATGGCTTGTCGTGGAATTTTCAAGCTTTGCGGTATTTAGTTGTTTAATGAACTACTAAATAATTCACAAAATATGACACAATTTCACGGTAAGCCATTTACAATGTACATTGCGCTGGATCTTTTATTGTTAGACAAACTACAAGATTTAATTAAATCAACCAAGGTCTTTCCTTAAACCAGCAAAGACACTTATTTCAATTAACTAAAATATTACCGTAGATCGAGCAAAATGTTTGCTTGGATTAACCAAAAGTTTTACTTAGACCAAGCAAAATATTTTCTAGTAGCAACCAAAAGATATGGTGTAATCAAACAAATTTTATTAACAAAAAAATTTTTTGCTCAACCAAACATTTTGTTGTTCACATGATAACCATATTCTTGGGTTGGCTCAACAAAACTTTTGTTCATTCCACCAAATCTTTTTCTGGGTACACATCGCAGTGGTGGTGCCCTATTGCTTCATCTACAAATAACTTATTAAAAGAGTCTCTCAAAGCATCTAGGGTGTTCGGTCTATAGTTACAACAGTAGTCACATGAAACTGCGTTTCATGAGGGGGTAGGGGGGCGATTAGTTTAAACCGAGATTCATTAGGACAAATTGTTCGTCCTTTTGCATACTATGAATATACGTACAGAGAATTTTTGAATCTTGTAAAAAGTTGTTTCAAAAATATTCAAAACGTGCTAACTTTTTGAATTTTATCGATAACAGCTGGCTATCGAATTTGATCTTCATTTTAGGATCCTAAAAGAGTGAGCTAAAGCATAATGTAATCTGTCGATTATTTCTAGAGTTATCGTGCTAAAAACTAAAAAAAATCCACGAACGCACAGAAAGACAGACCGACAGAAAGACGCGTTCGTGAAAGCCTGTGTTTCGAATTGAGGGTATCTCAAAATGTGGATATTTGACCAAAACTGGGGGTTGGGTTCAAATTTTACCCAAACCTAATACCTTCTCTGATGAGAATCTAAAAAAGAATGACTGTGTTTGAGTTATTAACAAATTTGTATTTTACACCTCTATACCAAATATTGATTCTACGTTTTAGTATGTCTAAACCTGAATTAGGAAAAACAATTCAATAACGACTTAAATGAATTTTCTCAATCAAAACATTTATTTTTCATTAAAGCGATTTTTTATTGTGCATACCGAAGGATGCTAAAAATCTTTTTTAGTTAAATGGTCGTTAATTTGTGCGGTTTTAAAATACCATTTTCTTATGATCTAATCGTTGTTTCAAGGTTCAACACAATTTTACAATTTCTTCGTGTTCAGAGGTTACTGTTGCCTACAGCTGGAATTAAAGCTTCCTGCTAGTACATGTTTATTAAAAAATAAAAAAATGCCATATTATTTTATCGTGCTTCAATTATCGGCAAAGAAGATATAATAAAAATGAAAAATTGTATTGTGGGTTTTCGAATTATTGGCTGAAAGCTTTTGTTGTCCTCCGTTTTTATAGGAATCGTAAAATAAAATATGGGTTGTAGTATCTCTTTCTTATATCCATTGCTGATACAAAATGTGAAATTCCATAATCTTGTACTTTTTTTCTTGATAGCTTTTCTTATCTTCAATCTTTTTCAAATAGCAGATAATTGTTATTATAAATATACTTACATATATAAATAGATTACAATGACAATTAATAAGAAAATGTCAATTTAATATATTAATTTGGTTCCCCGGATGATAGAAACGGTGTATTTCCGAAACGTTGGATTAAAATTCAATAAACTCGAACGACAGAACTGAAAACAACATCTTGCTCATTTTATTCCTGCATTGGTTTCTTGGACGTTAAAGATCTTCTCATATTTGTATATTCTCGTAAAATAATTTTTGCTTTCATTAAACTAATATGATAGATAAATTCCCTTCTAGCTTTCCTCTTACCATAGGGTGTTTCATTTAGCCTTCCCTTTGTTCAATAAAAAGAAAAATATTTTGTACATATATACAGAAATACACTACTCTTTTTTCTTTTACTAGAAATATTGAGTTTAATTTTATGTTTAAACAAGAAAAATGACATATATAATAATTTAAATTTTCACACAGTTCTCATAGCATACGTGCTAAGCGACTTAGTGCGCGACCCGGTAAATTCGTACCTTCAGCCCATCACCAGTAGTTATTTTGGCTGTTGGCACATTTTAAATTGTAATAAAGCTCTAGTAGAATGTGTTTTAAGCAACATGGTACGAGATCCAGTGAACCGGGATGGCCGACACACCATTTGTAGTTACTTCGGCTGTTACAACAACTTAAATTTTAATAAATTTCTCGTAAAATACGCGCAAAATTATCTATATATATCGTCTCTTTGGTCGTCGACTGACCATGGGTAGTTATTTCGAATGTTCACACAATTTAAATTTGAATGAAGTTCTCGTAGAATATGCGATAAACCACCTGGTGCACAATCCGGTGCACCTGGCTAGTAGACTTACCATTTAGACTTGTTTCAGCTATTAGCAAAGTTAATATTTTAATTTTCATTGTTGGTTAATGTTCTCTAACACTTTCATACGTTCTTAAGAATATTCATTTGTGTTTCGCGTGTCCTCAGCATCGTAGGCGGATAAGAACAAGACTTGCGCCATGCTACTATTCACTGGTGATCAGTGCTTTAGCTAGATACTTTTGAGTTCATTTCTGTGCTTGAGCCATGCAAACTTTTTTGCTCAGTTTCGGTTTCTGATAATTGGACTTTTCCGGCTCCTTCTATCCCCTTTCGACCAAAGTCGAATTGTGGATAATAATGCTATTTTGGTGAGCTTCAAAAATTCCATCGTAGAAGCTGGCATTCAAATTTTAATTTTCGAAAACGAGAGTGGACACTGCTTACGGTTTTAATTTTTGTTTTCCACTTTTCCAATATTCTACCGCTTTTCTTTTTTATTGCAATTATACTTTGAATCCTTAGCGAAATGTAACGTAACCTTTGATGGGTTAGCAAGATTGGAATCAACATTTTTATCATCACCACCATCACCATCTCAAGGAATTTTGTAGTGCTTCTTAAGCTCCATTCATAGAGTCTGGTTGAAAGTTGTATTCAGAAAATATAGAAGTAATTAAAGTTATTACATTTAATAGATTTATCGAAGCGATATTGATTGCGCTATTTGCACTACAAATAGCAAGGATCCTAAACAAATGTCATGAATTTTTTGCAAATCGAATGGGCATTGAAACCCCATGCAGTAGGAGATCGTCCAAGGCTTATTGGACCAGTATTGGCTGCCAATACTGGCTCACTATTGAAACTAGCGGCCCTCAAGATTAGCTTAATCTGGCGCCAACCTTAAAACTTTCTCCTTAAGATTAGTATTTTCGTTGGTATGATATTTCACAATAAAGTATTAAATAGTGCGTTATTCTTTGTCTTTTCAAAAAGAAAAGATGCTTTATTCCAAAATTTCAGACAGCTGCGTATTTGGGATAAAAATCGAAACAACAACTCTATTTGCCTGATTGTGAGAAAACATGTGCATTTATAAATTGTATGAATCATCGCTAAATCTTCGACAACAATAATTTGTTAATGCAATACACACAAATTTTTAATTATAATATTACGAAATTTTCAGTGTTACGCCCTACTATCTGGGTTCATAGGGACACATACTTTACAAATATAGTTATTTTTATTAATTTCATAATATTTTAGAATTATTATCATAATATTTTAGAATAATTATTATCATAATATTTTAGAATTATTATATTCTATAAAATATGGTTTGGGTCGGGATTGAACAGTTGAAAACCTTTCCTTGGAAGTATAACCAAAAGATTCTTCAAAATTGACCCAGCAAGGGCCGAAATCCTTCTTGAATTATTACAGAGATTTATGAATGAATAAAAATACGTATAATGTTTTTTAATATGGTTTAAGTTCCCATTCTGCATCTCAAAGTTGGTCGTCCTGGTGGTATGACTCATGGGCCCCCTCGCATTCGCGTAATTCAACTCACAGCCCTGAAGTCCCTTACGGCATTTTGTAAATGAGTATTATATCTTTTTAAGGTTGCTCTGTACGAGTTCCAGTTCCCCATCTTCTAATCCCTGTTAAAATGTCCACGAATATCATTTTTCAGGTCTTCAAGTCTAGAATTTCATCAGGGTGTACATCAGTCAGTTTTCTTAATACGAAAAGGACATTTGCCCTTATATGCTTTATTTACGCCTTTCTGTAGGATGACAAACAGAAAATTCTATTCATGCGATAGACTTGATTCTGTTCGACATAGCGTACAGGAAACTGCTGAGATTCTATAAGTTAAGGAGAAGCATATCTGTCTATGATCCGGTAGGGATATATCCGACAATACATGTCATCCCTTAAACACGCCCCTAACACATACCGAACATAAAGTCAAATTAATCAGTTTACGACATTTACATACCACGGAGTTAGGTTTTTTATTTCGATTTAAGAAAGTTAAATTATTTATTAGTTAAGATACCAGTCGAGGCGCTGAACAGATGGTCAGGCCTGGGCCTGGCCAAAAGTGTAAAGTTTTTTCTGGCTATCCCCAGGCCAGACCGAATGGTCTGCCGCTAGGTATGAGCTGGTCAGCCCCTAGTCATGGGCTGGTCCGCCGCGAGTTATTGGCTGGCTGACAGTTTGTGACACTTAATCGATAAAAACTAGCAGTGAAAACCGGCGTAATTTTCTAGTTTGACTGTACCTCAAAAAAAAATGTGCTGATCGAACTTAAATTTTGTTTCTTTTCGGCTAGCTGGTCAGAGGAAAACCCGGGCCAGATTAGAATGTCAAGGTGTAAGAAAAAGTCGTGATTTCATAGTTTAAATTTCTTATATTCGATCATTTAAAACCCTCTGTAACTTTTTCTAAATATTTCCAAAAAATGTGCTGATTGAACTTACGATTTTTTTCCATAGCTCGCTGATTAGCACAAGGTCCGGGCGAGGCCAGACGTTCCACACTCAAAGGTGTAGATAAGATCAGTCCTCGGCCAGACTGGCGTCATACATGGGCCAGATAAGATCTTCCAGACTAGACAGTCTAGATAAATCCAGACATAAGCCAGACTTGCAACCACACTGTCAGGAAATTTTTCCACACGGGTTATCAAATTTGGTTCAAGATTAAAAACTTTTTTCCACCTCAGGGACAAATACTATTACTGTTGGTCTTGCTTATGTTTTACTCTTTTTTGCCCTTCTTCATTTATTCGTATGACCTATTTCACTTTTAAACTCATTCCTTAAAGTAGACATCAATTTTCGACTGTGCTGGCTAGACACGTGCGCATCGCGACCTTCATTGTATTGCGTCGGCAAGAAATTGAATCTGGGCAGGCCTCAGGAAGAGAATAAATACACTGGAGGCTGGATTTGAAGCCTGTGTCGGAAATTTCTAGCAGTAGTTAAATCCAGCCCGTACGAAAATCAACAGTCAGGGCCGTGTAAATCATTTAAGATTGGAACACGTAATATAACGCAATATACCAGAGTGCACGCGCAGTGACCCTTTGTCCATACGCTATTGGTGTTTTGCGCTTGCCTGCACACCTTCTCTTGGCCCCACGGGGATCTACACTCAGCCCGAAGCCGCAGCGGCAGCAATTCTTGAAATTCGTAAATTCGGCCTGTTTAAATCCAGCCTCCAGTGTAATTTTTTTATCTATTATGGAAAAGAACGTAGTTAGTTCATTTGTGTGCAGTGAGTTTTAGCTTTGAGAAATATTTATACACTGCGGATAAAGGGAAAAAGTGAACTGTGAATTATAAATTAAAATACGCTATGAAGTTTGCGTAACGAAGAATAGAAAAAAGGAATTCAATCTGATCCAATATGGTGGACTAGTATGCTGAATAACTTTTTGATTATTTTCAAAATGATTAAAAGTTGGTTTTTGAGCTCGCTGATTACGAAAGTGCGCAGCATTGGATCCGCTAATTCGTTTTTACAAATTTCGATTTCGTGTTCATTATCAGCGACCCAAAAAAAAAACCACTTAATAATGATAATTTAACAAATCTAACATTTCTTTGGATATCATGTCCGCCATATTAGATCCAACGTTTTTTAAATGTTTGACATCGGATTCGTCAGCAGCGAGCTCAAAAACCCCCTTACACAAATTTTGAAAAGATTAAAAGGTTTGAATTTCGAACCAGGAAATTGTAGAAACGATTTTTTCCATAGAGGTGATGAAATATAATCCAGCATACTCATATTTAGAAAACACATATTGCCTTCATACTGCTTCAATGAACCAAAAACTGTTAAATAATCGTCTTTGATTGAACACTTCTATTCATAACGTTTCACATTTTTAAAGGTTTCTGAAAAAAAATCAGATTAAATAAATTGTTTCTTATTTAACATAAATTTTCTCTGAATGTAACAAAGGTGACTATTAATTTCACAGACCCATAAAAGTAAAATTTTCAATTGTAGAAAAAGATTAAAAAAATTACAAAAAATTAATTTCAATTCTCAAAATCAACATTTTTCATTAAATAAAGATGACTTTCTTCCGAAGATTTACAAAAAATATTCGTGGGCAGTTCAGCTTTGAGGACGAATTTGAAATCTATTCATTGAATATAATTGATAAATATAAAAGGTTTCATCAAATAGTATTCAAGCTGCATGATACGGAAAATTTTTAGTTTTGTCGAATAATAATTTATATAGTAGGTGGAGTATGAAATTGCTTGTCTTTTTTCAAGTTCAAGAAGCATTAAGAAAAATAAATATAGATTTTAGTGACAGATAGTTTTGTTTATGTGTATTTAATGTTTGAAGAATAGTTAGTAGTAATACAATATTTCGCAACATTAACATGATCTGTCAAATGCGATTTTCCTTCCGACTACTTAAAAAAAAATCAATTTTCTCGAAATTCATCAATTCAGTTGAAATTTCAAGTACATTTCGAAGAATTAGTTTTCTATTTGTACAAAACCAGTTCCTAAAAAATTTAGATTTCAAATTGAAAAATGATTTTTTCCTGGTTGAAAATGAATGAGTTTTATTTAAAATTCGTCCTTTTTGGTAGAAAATTATTAGTCTTGTGTGAAAATTCATCCATAGACTGCTTCTTTTCCGTTTCAAATCAGCTTTGTTAATTTCTTAAATATAATTCAAGGGACTTTTGTTTAGATTCGATCCTATTTTAAAGGGCTCCTCAATGATACGGCTCCCGAGTAGATTGTAGAACACTCTAATTCTCAAGGGTCCCAATCCGGACTGAAACTTTAAGAATGTAGAAGGTTCGGATGCGGATCCAAACCCTTAAGAGCTTCAAGGGTTCCCGACCGCGACCTTTAAGAATTGAAAGGGCCGATATACTATCTGAAACCTTAAGAACTTAAAAGGTCTAGGTCTGAACCCTAACACCTTAAGGGGGGAATCCCGCGTAACAGCCTGAAAATTAGGGTATTTTGGGGATTTTTTAGGGATTAAAATAATAAAGAATCTTTCCAAAACTATTTTGGTTCATTAAGGTACTCTGGAAGTATAAATAAAATGTATTGCAGCCAGATAAATCAACAATATTTTGATTTGCAAGGGCGGATTTCCGACACGTCCAAATTCTATAGGTCAATTTTCCCGAATATTTCTCGTAGAATAAGGGGTTTTAAAGGATATAATAGACTCTCCGAATCTTAATTAGTAAAAATAGAGCAACTGAATTCCTTTAGTAACAATTTCTAATACTTATTAATAATATTTTTCTCTAAGCCTTTCGTAAAAATTATAAAGCAGAGCCAGTACTGAAATGAAACATTTTTTTGTGACTATACATCCTAAAAAATGAGATTTCTCATCAATATTTTAGACACGACATGTGCATTTGACTTAAAAAAAAATATTTGTTAACTAGTTCTCCGCTGACACTAGGGAGGTTCAAACAAAATTATAAATTGCAATGGCTTTAACACTAAACGTTTCCTTTTGGTTCGCTTATAACGCAGTCAAAATATAATAAAAAAATGTATAATCACAGAATTTTGGAAAAAACGTGAATGTTATTTTTCTTTCTTAATTGATTATTTTTTATTTTAAAAACATGAAAAAATAAAGATGTGCAGCAGGGTACACTGGACGTGAAAGATAGTAGATAAGATTTGGGGTGGACACAAAGATTATGTAATTTAGTGATTAAATTCTCGGACGTTTACTCGCAATTGGTTAAGTTTATCAGATAAAACTTAAGCAATTGCACCAATTCTACATTCTTAAAGTCAGAGTCCGGATTGTGACCCTTAAGAATTTGAATGTTCCAATCGAGACCTGTATCATTGAGGAACACTTTAACATCTGGTAGAACGTAAAAAGTTCCTTGAACTATATTTGAGAAATTAACAAAGATGCTTTGAAACGGAAGAGGAAGCAGTTTATGGTTGAATTTTCAAACAAGAATAATAATTTTGTACCAAAAAGGACGAATTTTAATCAAATACATTGATTTTTAACCAGTAAAAATCATTTTCCAATTTAAAATCTCAATTTTTAAGAAACTTAATTTGTTACACATGGAAAACTAATTCTTCAAAATGTACTGAAATTTATAACATAAATGATGAATTTCGAGAAAGTTCATTTTTTTAGAAAATAGTCTGAAGGAAAATCGGATTTCACAGATCATGTAAAGTGTGCGAAAAATTGCATTACTACAAACTATTCTTCAAACATTAAATACACTTTTCAAAAAACGATCTGCCACTAAAATCTCTATTTATTTTTCTTAATGCTTCTTGAACCTGAAAAAAAAACAAGAAATTTCATACTCCACCTACTATCTAAGTTATTAGTTGACAAAAACTAAAAATTTGCCGTATCGTGTAGCTTGAATTCGTTTTGATGAAACTTTTTACATTTATAAATTATATTCAATGAATAAATTAGAAATTTGTCCTAAAAAGCTGGACTGTTTACTATTTTTTTCTTAATCATCGAAACTTAGTCATCTCTTTTTTGTGGAAAATTTTGATGATCGGAATTAAAATTAGTTTTTAGTGATTCTTTAAATGATTCTCCATAATTGAAAATTTGTCTTTTATAGGTATGTGAAATTAGTAGTAATTTTTGATACACCCAGAATAAATTTAGGTTAAACAAAAAATAATTTACATTTTCAGATTTTTTTCCATCAGAATAATTAATTCCTAATTAAATAAAAATTATTTTTAAACTACTATACAAATATAAATTAAAGCAATTTCACTAATTACCAGTGAAACTCTACTCACGGAATTAGGAAAACGTGATTGACTAGCGGTTGCTTAAAAATGTCTATAAATTATATAGTGGATAGCTTCAAATTATTTGTGATAATATATGAATTTATTCAGGTCTGCATATATATCAATATTAATTGAAAGAAACATTTAATAATGTGAAACGTCATTAATAGAAGTGTTCAATCAAAGATGATTATGCGATATTTTTTCGTTCATTGAAGCAGTATGAAGGCAATATGTATATTCTAGATATGTGTATGCTGGGTTATATTTCATCACCTCTACGATGAAATCGTTTCTACAAGTTCCTGGATCGAAATTAAAGAGCGAGAATTATTTAGAGACGTGTTCAATTTCACCTTACTCTATTCACTTTAAAAAAATCTATTTTCTACTTGTCGTGTACCCAAAAAAATTTAGGGTTTGACAATATTATTTCAATCAAAATTTAAAGAATCAAGGAAATCATGGAAAAGTAGAGTCAAGGTAGTTTAAAATGAAACTATTTTGTTAAAAATTTATTGTTTTGGTTAAAAAAAAAACTGGTTTCTGTAACTAAAATATTGTATTATATTTTTTGTTGAAAATTTACATTTTTTAGTTTAAACTTGACCTATTTTATTGAAAGTTTGTCTTGTTCTAGGCACAAAATTATACTTTTTGGTTGATAATTGAATTATTGGGCTGAACCTTTTATTAAAAGTTCAAATATTTGGTTGAAAAGTAGTTTAATTAATTTAAAATTCTTTTTTTTGTAGAAGACTAGTCTGTTTGATTAAAATTTAACTTCTTTGATTGAAGATAAGTTTTTTATTGAAGATTAATTTTTTAACTAAAAATGTTGCTATTCCATTTTTACTTGAAAGTTGATAATTGTGAGTCGAAAATTCACTTATTTTGCTCAAATATCATCTTTTTAAAAAAAAAAATTCAATTATTTGGATAGAAAATGCATATTTTTGTTTTTAATGTAACCTTTTGTTAAATTAAAATATTTTTATGGAATTATCAACTATAATACTTTTTGTTTAGAATACAGTTTTTTGTCAAAGATAAATGAGTTTGATTAGTAATTGGCTATTTTTTTAAAAGTTACTTATTTCGAATATAAAGATTATAATAAAATATAATAATTTAAAAAGATGTTGAAAATGGAAACATTGAAAAAAAGAAAAGTGTAATAAAACGATCTGATAGCGTAACATTTTTGCCTTTTATTAAAACAACAAGAAGGCCATATTATGAAATTGTGAACGCATCATAGTCTGTCTTCAATTTAAAAATACTTCCTTCTCATTATTTGAACGAGCGTCATAAAAAGTAAGAATTTTTTACCATCTTAAAAATATATTCATAGACATTTTTTATTTTCTAGCAACTTCAAAACATTATTCTAAAATATACATACTATCCCACAGTGATAATGAAGAACAAACAAAAATAAAATTTGAAAATTAAAAAACACTCTCGGCAGATAAACCCAAACCGAGGTCAGGTGCTTTCAGCTAAAAAATCTATAAAGATTTCAATTAAAAACAATTGCCACGAAACATTTGACAACTACCCCTATCATATTAAAAAAACCAAGTCTTTCCATCTATTAACTAAAACCTCTAAAACAGCCGAAAATTAATAATAAAACCAATACCAGTAAATGTCCGGCGGGGGCGCTACAGTTGTCCTCAACACAAGTAAATATGTCGTCAATGATAACACAGGCAAAAATGTACTATAAATTAAAGGATGATGTGCCTATGTGAGGAGAAGTAAGATACTACGTGTATTAAAATAAATAGACTGCCAAGAATATTCAAGATATTTATTACGATTTTTTGCAGGTGTCACTGTATTCCATAAAAATACAGTTTGTTTCAAAGGCTTAGGAACTTTTGACTTGTCACGGTTTGTCAGATCGACAATTTCTCGAAAATCTTTTTCCAATACATTGTTTTTTATCTTTGATTCAGTTTTCATAAACTTGCTACCCGATAGTCTCAGATAGTCTTTTATCTTAGACAAATAATTATTTTTGGGTTAATATAAATAATAAC
>JAWWLR010216896.1:0-13106 GCA_035041075.1 Acraspis erinacei | reverse complement strand
GCCTTTTGTCAATTAAAGTTCCAGTCCTTTCCGAGGCTATTTTATTGTTTGTATTATTCATTGTTTAGGTTATACGCACAACTACCACCTGTATGCAATAAGTTGATTTTTCAATTCAAAATCATGTCCAAGTGATGTAGTAATTCGTCATATGGTGGAAATTGTAAAGCTAACGTCCGTCTCACCAAACTTCAGTTAATTAGAAAGGATTGGGGGGCGAGAGAGTCGTCTTGGGTTGATATTTTTGTACTGAGAAGGTTTGAAACTTCTTTTTCATCTAAAAATAGTAATAAACTGATCCATATCACGTACCTTTAAGTAAGTTTCAGGGTATTCTATTTTCTGCATACCAAATTGCAATTTTAAAGGAAACAAATATTTAAAGAAAATTGACGAAAATCATCTTTTTTAAGGTTCTTTCAAAACTATTGAAATTGTTTTTTTTTAATGAGAGAAATTTGTTAAATAAATAAAGAAATGATTGAAACTTTTAAGCCAAACATCAAATGCCTTTATTATTTACATTAAAATACCGAAATACATAGTTTCCTAATTTACAACCAATTTTGGTTATATCGCTCCGACCTTGAGGTTTGAAAGCGTGTTTCCGCTTTCAAGCTCATTTCAACTCGCCTGGCGCACCATGTAGCGCGTTGACCAGTTCAAGAAATTTGATAGCTTACGTACGGGAACTTGCCGCAATAAGAGCTGCCTTAACTCCGTATTTTTTCATAATATAATTGGGTTGGGCCCTGCGCTTCCGAGCCGCCATTACTTTATCGGGTAGTAAAGCTTCATTCACGTGGTACTCTCTTGTCCGTTCTCCATTCACTCCAAGGCCCTCGATCGCGTAGATATGACCACCTTCATCGGTAGGTGGGCGATGTTCATGAGGTTCTTTGTATTCATATCCTATTGTTGATACATATAGAATCTCCATATGATCACCTCCGAAAGTGCATGCGCCGACTTTCGCTGCGGGTATGCCAATAAATCTATCCGTCACGTTCTTAAATGGATCATATTCAACGACCTGAGAAAAATACAACATTTTCTTCTTAGTGAAAGTTTCGACTTTTGGAAATAAATTCAAAGATATTGAATGCTTACTCCATGACCTCCAATAAGGGGCACCCAAAGCCAACCTCTGGTATCGATTGCTATACGTCCCGGTTCGCCATTGAGTTTATGTTCCACCATGGAAAATAGGTCTTGTCTTCTTCCTAAAAGTAGTGATTTCATTAAGAGGTAAATTACAAAAACTTAAAATTGCACTCAATTTATTTATTATAAGGGTATATGACTTTCTGGCTTGGCCCATAAACTTCCTCAATTATATTAGCAACTCTTATGAATAATTATAATTTTATGCTTTAACAGGGAATTTCCGCAAAGAATGATAATTTACCTTTTTGATAGAAAAATTATCTCTTGGATTGAAAATACAATTGTATGATTGGACATTAATTTTTACTATTAAAAATTATTATTTTTTTTTTACTAATAAATTAACTAGTTCCATTTTTTGTTGAAAATGCATTTTTTAAGTTACAACTATTGAATTAGAAATGTGTATGTTAATAATTATTCTTATTCAGCTTTTGTTGGTAGAAACTTGACCATTTTGGTAGAAAATTTTTCTTTTTTGCAGAAATTCATCCGTGCCTGTGGAAATGCCATATTTTTTAAAACAATGCAGCAGTTTTATTCAAACCTTATTTTTTTTATCAAGGATGAAAGTATTCTGTTTAAAAATCTTTTTTTTATTTGAAAATTCATTTTTTTATCTCACAATTTAACGATTTCGTTTAAAATTCAGCTTTTTTATACAAAATTAACTTTTTCGGTTGAGAATTTATGATTTTAGTAGAGCATTTAGCTATTAAATTAAAAAACTGCTTTTCTTTTTAAATTAGTATTTTTACAAAAAAATTACTATTATATGTTCATTTAAAAATGCATTGAATTTAGTTAATATTCAACCATTTGAATGAAAGATCGACCTTGCCAGTAGAAAATTATTTTTCTTAGTTGAAGATTTTGCTTTCTGTTTAAAAATTAATTTCTTTGGTTGACAATTAACTATTGTATTGAAAATTTGTTAGAAATTCGTTTTTCTGATTTAAAATTGATTTTTCAACTTAGAATTTAACAAATTCCATTTTTTGTTGAAAGTTCAACTTTATATGTAAAGATTTAAGAGTTGAATTTGAAATTCACTTTTTTTTCTTGTTTAATTCGGATATTTTGGTAGAGCGTTTTGCAAGTTAACGTTCAGAGTTCCTGAAAATAAAAACACATATCAAAAGACCGAATTTGGAAAACCACCATCAAATTTTCCTACTGTAGTTTGAAAAAATATGAAAAATTTCCTAAAAAAGAAGAGAAAAAGTTCTTTTTTTTTGGGAAAAAAATAAAAAAGAGGAAAGAAAACTGATTCTCGCGTGTCAGAGCGCGAGAATTGTAGTTTCGTTGCTGTTGCTGCCTGCATAAGCGCCGAAATGTTGGTGATGATTTTTAGCAAATGTTATCCTTGTATATTGATAATAATAGAAATGTGAAAAGAAATAAAAAATATTCTATTTTCGTCAAAAAAAATTTTTTCTTCTCTTTTTTATGAAGATGATAATATTTTTCCGTATTATAAGAGAGATATCTTATGGTGTTTACATTGCTCGAAACTGGTATTTTGTTTGGTGGATAATTCATATTTTTTGGCTGCAAATTGTACGTTTCATGTATGTAACTCGTTTGCTGGCCTTCGAGTTGAATAGATTTTTTAAGAATTTAACTTTAAATATGGAATGTTCTCAAGAATTATAATCTTTTCTTCGAGCAGGTAAATTCTAGCATGGTCCGGAAACAGGGAATTTTCGTAAAGAATCCTTTACCTGAAACGGAAATTTTTTATTAAGAACATACCAATCACTCCTCCATTTTGTGTGGTAAAATCATATCGTGCGACGACACGCATCAGAGTATCGGCGAAATAGAATCTGTCAGGCACTGCACTTGTGGGGTCACTGCCCTTAGGAAATCCCCACACAAATCCACCAGTGATCGAACTAAGTTTAGAAAGCTTACTTGCCAGCTGCATATTTTCATCGAAAGTGTAAACCATTCCCAACTTGTATCCATAAATTTCCGGATCATCGTTCTTCACCGCTGGAATATAATATACAATTTTAAATATAATAATTAATCCAGAGGAAACAACTCTGGTAATGAGCTCGAGCGATCGGTTAACCGAAATAGTAATCCGCGGTAATCCAATTGTAATTCATGGCAGTTATAGTTTTCTGGGGTAATCCACAACTAATCTAGAGTTATCCACTTTTCATCCAAAGTAATTAAATAATTCCGCAATAATCCACTTATATTACAACTGCATTGTACCACATTTAAGGAATTCTTTCCCCCTTTTACTTATCTTTATGATTACATTCAAATTCATGGATTTTATTTACCTATCCACAGTCTTCTATTGTGATCGACACCTGCATAACTCCATCTGTTTCTTGGAGGAAATGTCCCCACACTGGCCAATACCATTTGAGAAGGACGTTTCCGATCTTTGGAACTATCCCATTCAACTAGTATAATATTATGAGCAATACCCACTATAAATTCATCGGGTTGTCCTGCAACGGGAACAGCAAAAGACAGGAGACCTAGTTCAACAAAAGAAATTTTTATACTTGGTTAGTTGAAGTAGGCGCCTTAAGCCTAAAGCCTTAAGGGGTTCATAGCCTATTAGGCCGCAAGTAAGGCTTCAATCTCCCACTGCCAGGGCTGAAAACTTCAGCCTTCGCTTCGACACGTCCCGCTTTATGAGTCAGGAGTTAATTTGGGAGAAAGGAATCGTTTAATATTTTTTGATTAAACATTAATTAGTTGAGTTGACGGTTCTCTTATCGGTTAAAAGTTTAAATACTTTGTTAATAACTTATATCCAGATCCTCACTTCTACTTCCCGTAATAGGGCAATTTAACACGTGTTAGCAAACGAGTGAGCGAGCGTTCGTAGGGGAAAGTGCAATCTTAGTCTACTTATGCTATTACATAATCGGTACTTAGAATATTTACGCTTATAGTTTAAGCGACTTGTGTTTCCTTTTTCCTTCACTTTCCTTGTTCGTCCAATTTGCCATTTTTCACATTCATTCTTTCTCATTTGCTCATCTAGAACTCTCCAACTCCTTCATCCATTCTTCACCTAATCCATCCTTCCCTAGAATCTTAATAACATTCTCTTGCCAGCTTCCTTTATCTTTCATTCCTCTCCGACATCCTTTCTGTATATGCTCCTACGTTTTCTCCTCCCATTCACGGATTAGACACCTTCTTTTCTCTTCTTTTTCCCAATACATCCCCTCCCTTACGTCCTGGCTTCTACAATTCTACCGCTAGTGTCCACCTTATTAACGTTTCTTGTAAATACTCAATATCTTTTCTTTCTTTCCATCCCCATATCTCTGCTCCATAACTTAATACCGGCCAGACCAGCGCATCAAATAACCACAGTCTCCTTCTCCAGTTTTCTTAACCTACCTTTTCTATTCCTTATATCTACCTCGTTACCCCTGATGCTTTTTTTAATCGCTTCCCTTATATGAGCTCTGTGACCTCCATTCGTTTGTGAAATATTTCCCAAATATTAAAGCTCTTTTAAGTGGATCGATGGACATGGGTGCTAAAGCGTAGACACACTAGTGGGACTGGTAACTATAGAAACCTACCTTAAACTGCAGGTTCCTCTCTCAGAAACAAGTACGTGCGTTGGGGGTTGCAAGGGAATAGGGAAGAAGTTACAAGAAACATGTAAACCCTTAGTGGATACAATACAAGCTTCGATTCCAATATTTAACCTCTTTTCCTTCTACCTATATTCCCTTCCATCTATCCGTCCATTATTTATTTCTTCCCCGTCATTTTCTCAACCTCATTCTATTTGTCGTTTCTAGATTTAGATTCCACTTTTTCGCATCTAAGTATTTCTCTAATCCTGTACTATAGTGCATATATCTTTTCCTTCCTTATCCTTACTCCTCCCCCACCTTTTCTCCTTATATCTTCTTTCTAGTGTGATATTAATATATTAAATAAAAGTTGTCTCAGAGGATATCCTTAGCGCAGACATTAACTTTTACCCTGCTTTAACTCTCGAAAAATTTCTGATAATCTCTTTATTAATTGCTTGCTTACACACTTTTTCACAATTTTCACCTCTCCTTTGCCCTTCTTCAACATCGTTTTCACTACTAACCATTTCCACATTTGTTGTATCCTGTTATCCATCCATTTCTCCGTCCTGTTTTCCTCATTTCCTGACTTTTCACTCTACTCCTCCTATAGAATGAAAATGATATTTCTTCCGTTCTACTGTTTCAATATTTTAGCTACTCCGTTTCTCTTTTCCTCTTTCTGCTTACTACCTTCGTATCTTTCTGCGCCTCTTCCTCAAACCTTGTATCCTCATCCTCTTTATTTTAATCACACACTTCGGTATGCTTCTTCTTTTTTCTCCTATAATATAATGCATTTCGTATTCCTCTTCTCTATTTTCTTTATTTCTTTTCGTACATCCTTTTTTTCTTTCTACAATCCTCATCCTATCCAATTCTATTCCTCTTTTACTAACTTCATTTTTGCTTGTGCACTGTACTCATTTTCTTATTTCTCCTACTATTTGTTTACCTCTTCTTCAACATTTCCTTCTCCTCTTTTCTTATTTCTGACCTTTTCTCTAAAGTGTTCTTTCCTTGCCTTAAAAAATTCCCTTTTCTTGCATTTTTTAATTTTGCCCCTTTTTATCCATATTTTTATTAGTTTTCTCCATGTAATATCACTATTAAGGGAAAATGATCCGAATCAATAAAATCTCCTGCCTCTAGTTTCTTGACCATCTCTCCAGGCTCTTCAACAAATCCCCCTCCCCCCTCTCATGCACTACCTTATCTTATGATTTTCTTGATCTCCCTTCTTCACGTTCCCTTTCTCCTATATCTTATGTTATCGTATCCTCACCTATTTTAAGCCTAACCTCTTCTTTATTTTCTTCCGTAATTTCTTTCATCTTGTCTGCTTTCTTCTGCAAATCACCATGCATGTAAAGCTCCACTATTTTCCACTTTTTGTCTCCCATCTTTACCTCTTCTACTATTACTCCTTCTTTTAGGTCTTTCTTTCTGTGTCTTATCTTTCCCTGTTATACACTGGTTCCTTACTCCCAACACCATTCCTTCCATTGCTCTGACCCTTTCATTCTTTCCCTTTTTATTTTGAAATTGGTATTTGTAACCTTTTGGTAACCTTACGCTTATTCTCTATGATCCCTTTTCACCCAGTCAAGCCTTCGTCATTATTACTGCATCCGATTGTGTCAAATTTCTTATAAACTACATATACTTTCTTTCCATTCCTGCTCTAATTCAGTAACATATCCTACAATCTTCCCCACATTCTTTTGTCGTAGATGTTTGTTCATTACTTTTTCTTATTTTCCTATTTGACGTTAATTCCTATCCTAATTTCCCGGCACTTCATTTCTTACTGTCTCTTCCCTTTCCTCATCACAGTCTCACCATACTCCGTTTATCAGTATTCTCCCATACTTAACCCATGTTCTTCTCACCTTTTCTCTTTCCGTTTCAGTTACTTTCCTGAACTTATACTGCATCTTCCTTTCTAAACATGTAAAATCATGCTCTATTCTCTTCTAGCTTCCACATAAAATCCTCTTCTTTTTCATCAATTTCTTCTTAAGTTTCCATTTCTTTAATTTCACCAGTACCTTTTTCTTCTTAACCCCACTCTCGTCCCCACCAAAATCCTGGTTCGAGGTTTCTATTTTCTTTATCCTACCCTGCATCTCATCTACCTTTGTATTATTATATTCCTGATTCTCTAATTTTTTTTTCAATGAGTGCATGAGTCTATAACTGTTTCCTGACCTGTTCCCATTTTTTTAGATCTTTCCTAAGTTTAGCCATTTTCAGCCTAATTTCTTTCCTTATTTCCTATTACCTTTTTTTCAGCTTTTCTTCAAAAATCCACATTACATCTATCATAACTTCGCGAATTTCTTTCAGCTTTTCCTCTTTCATTTGATATTTAATTTCATCTGCGTTTCGTTTAGCTCCCTTACTATTGTCACCCTTCTCCACGGAACTCTGCTTTTCCCGCGGCGATTTGAACATTTTTGCATATTTCAAGCTTGATCCTATATTGCCCTTCTCTTTACTGCTTTCTCGGTCCTCTGGACTTCTATCCTTTCCTGCCTCTATCTATTTTTGCGTTCTGGTACCTGTCTTGCCTTGCTGCGTCTCTGCCCAACTCTGATACTACCAACCTGATCCTACCAGTCCTCTGACCCTGTCACAAATCTCAAACCAACCTAACCTCAACTTCCACACAAATATGTCTCAAAACTCAAAAATATTTACATCCCCTTTTCAATCTCACAGTCCCTCAACCAATCTCTTACATAAAAACACTTCTACACATTTCCATAATTCACTCCCCTCAAGTTTCACCACAATTATCAGAAAAACTCAACATGAAAAATTTACAATACCTTACACTTTAATGACGGTAACGGAAGTCGGTAAAAAATTAGTCTTCTTGATTAAAAATTGATCGTGTTAATTGAAAATTTATTTTCTATTAGAAAATTTAACTGTGTTGGTACAAATTCCTCGCCGTTAGTCGTAAAATTAGTCTTTTAATTTAAATGTCACCTTCTTGTTTAAAAATTTATTTGCTTAGTTCAAAATTGAAGTATTTTGTTAAGATCCGTTTTTTGCTGAATAATAATTTTTTACCTAAAACTTAACTATTAAAATTTTCGTTGAAAATCAATCCTTCTAGATACATTTTTAACTATTCTGTTGCAAATGTATGCACTTGGTTAAGAATGTTATTTATTGATAGAAGATTAATCTTCTTCGTTCAAAATTTATCAGTTTGGTTATAAATTCATTTTTACTGATGAAAATCTAACTGTTTTATTAATAGTTTGTCTTTTTAATTAAAAATTATTTCTTTTTTAAGAAAATGAACTGTTGTATTTTTTTCTTAAAAATAAATATTTTTTGTCCAAGATTTAAATATCCTTATGAAAAATAAGTATTGGTAAGTATTTAATATAATCATTTTTCGCGAAAAATATTAGTAAAGAAAGAAAAGATCCTAAGGGTATTTTGTTTAAAATTTATGCTGGAGAATTTTGAAGACAATTTTTTTTTCTATTTTTCATGTTTTGTATTTTTTTTTTGGTTTTTTCAGATTTTGATTTTTTTTGGTTTTTTTAGATTTTTATTTTTTTATTTAAAAAACGGAAGATAATCAATTGCCAGGGTAATAATGTTTAATGTCTGTGATCACCCTTGTGTCTGTGATCAACCCTGCAAATTTTCCAAAGTCCCGTGGGGGGCGGGAAGGCACCCGATGACAGGTCACAGAAACAATGTAAAGTCACACCCCTGCCCCTTTTCCAACGTCCCGTGGGGGTGGGAAGGCATCCCCGTTACAGGTCACAGAAATAATATAAAGTCACGCCCCTGTCCCTTTTCCAACGTCTCGTGGGGGGCGGTAAGGCACCCCCGTGATACGTCACAGAAATAATGCAAGGTAACACCCTGCCCCTTTTCCAAATTCCCCTGGACTTTTCCAAAATTTTAAAACATAATTTAAAAAATATTAAAAAATTAATTTTAATTCCCAAAATAAAAAGTCTCATCGCATGGAATTCAAGCGAAATGGTATGAAAAAATTTCATTTTTTTCAACTGATAATTAATATACGATTTAGAATATGGAACTGTTTGTCTTATTTTACTTGCAAGACGCTTGTAGGTGAATAAATATAAATTTTATTTGAAACCAGTATTATTTAGATAGTAAATGAATAAAACGTTATAAATGCACTTAGGTTAATTTCGCAATACTCAAGGATAAATCGTAGCTTGAAATCAAGTATTAAAAAGGAAACTCGAAATTTGCTATTATAATTTTTCAATCTGTTAAATATTCTACATGCGAAAAAATCTTTTTAATTTAGTATTATATTGATGCTATTAACAAGATGAAAAGAAAATCTCGAAATCATAACATTTGTTACGCTATAATATTTTTAACCCTTAAAATCTTTGCAAATTATTTAAAATTTTAAATCTCCTAACACGCTTGAAAATTCAGGAGAACTCTTTGGAAATTCTTGAAATTCTTGAAATTCCTTGGTATCCCGAAGCCTATTGTGAATTTTTTAAATCGCTTAGAAATTCCTTTAAAATTTAATGAAATCTGTTTTAATCAGTGGGAATCTTATCGAATCTCTTGAAATACCTTCATATTTTCGGAGTCTAATTAAGATCCCCTGACATCTCTTTAAGAATCTTTAAACCCTTTTTTACTAACCTACACACTTTCTAATTCCTTAAAAGCTTTTGATGTTTCTAAAAAGTTTTGGAAATCTCGGTAGATTCCATAAAAATGATTTAATTAATCAAAATATTTTGCAGTCCTTTGAAAGACATAAAAATATCTTCAAATCTGTTGAAATTTTCCTTAGAGTGTAAATAATTTATATATTGCCTATATATTTATTAACCATATCCACTAATCGAATTAGTAATTTTTTACTTAAATTTAGTGTCTCAGAGTAATTTATATAATTTTAATCATGTTGATTTACAGAGAACCTAGAATTTTGGCAGGCTTTTGTCTTATAAAACCACTATTGTCTTATTTTTCCTTATAAAATAGTTTTAAACTTTTTACATAATTAGCTAGGAATTTTCTCAATTTCTGATTAAGGGCCATGCAAAATTTTGATTTTTGAAACCAAAAAGATTAAATGTCCACAAAAATAGCTGAAACTTCGACCTTAATATTAAAATTTTAACAAGAAATGAAATAGTTACATTTTTATTTGAAAAAAATTAAGTTTTGCATAAAAAGTAAACGAACTTGACACAAAATAGTTTAAATTTGCGACAAATTTCAGAATTTTCAACCCAATTTTTCACTTTCACTTCTCTTCTATATCATTCTCATTTTTCCATTCTTCTATATCCATTCTTTCATTCTTTCTCAATTGCCTCTTTAGCCCTCTAAAAATTTTCACCGACCTCTCACGCATTCTGTCCTCCCCTAGAATCTTTAACATATGCTTTTGACAGCTTTCTTTACCTTCCATTTCTCTCCTGAATGCTTCCCGTATATGATCCCATGTTTTCTACTCCCACTTATATATTCTACACTTTTTCTTCTTTTTCTTTTCCCAATAATACATCCCGTCCC
This sequence comes from Acraspis erinacei, assembly GCA_035041075.1. Lineage (NCBI taxonomy): Eukaryota > Metazoa > Arthropoda > Insecta > Hymenoptera > Cynipidae > Acraspis > Acraspis erinacei. The sequence goes on along the minus strand of JAWWLR010216896.1, from coordinate 2,805 downwards.
TCAGCTATCTCAATCTTGCTTTTCTGGTCCATCTTCTCTCTCCCCATCTCTCTTTTAAATGGTTTAGTACTCCTTCCTTTTTCATCATCTCATACTAATTATTGTTCTTTAATTCCTCAAACATTCCTCATATTTTAATTAGTTGTGTTTCCCTCTCCTTCCCTCAAATACTTCGTAGCTTACTCAATGTCCCTCTCCTATATCTCTAGCACTGAGAAACTTTCACCTTTCTTCTTCTTCTCTTCTTTGTTAGCCCCCTCTCATTTCTTCTAACTCCTGCAAACACTTCTCCGGTAACTCCCCTCCCCTTATCATGCCCTCTTAACCGCTCAAGTACTTAATTTAGCCCTTTACGTCCTTTCTTTCACTATGTATACAGGCGTCCTGCAATCTATCCCTCGTGTCAAACTTATATACTTTCCTTGTAAATTCTTAAATCACTTTCCTTTCCTCGCATCCCCATGTATTCGCTTTATAACCTACTTCCGATCATATCAGCTGACCAGCGTCCTTTTTCCTATCAGAATGTATGGAAGAAGCTTCTAATGTGTCCCCTAAGGGTTTAAATTTTTCTTGCACCTTCTTCGCTATTCCTTTACACACCCTCCACACACTTTCTTGGTGATGGGAGGGGGACCTACAGTTTAAGGTGGGTTCCGAACCACCATCGTCCTACTACTTAAATGAGTAAGTATATCCCAAATATTTAAACTACTTTACTTCTTTCAACTATACTCCCTTTTATCTACCCGTCAATTCTTTTTTTCTTTCCTCTACTTTTTTAAACCTCTTTATCTTTTTCTTTTCTAAATTTAATTTCCATTTTTTTTCATCTAAGTATTTATCCAATCCAGTAATTGAGCACGTCGTCCCTTCTGCATCCTCTGCCATCAAGACTCCTTCCCCGTTAACAAGTGTATATATCTTTTTTGTCTGCCATCCTAACTATTTCCCATCCCTTTCTCTTCAGCTCTTCTTCTGAGCCTCAGATAATTACATTAAAGAAAACTAGGCTCATTGGAAATCCTTGCCTTACCTACCTATACCTTGCTTTTTGTCTCTTAAATTTTCCGATATCTTAATTTCTTTTTAAACCATGGCTAATTCGGTGGCTCTATAATTTTGTTCACTCAACTTCTTTCTTTAATCTCTTCAAAGAAACATTTACGTATATTTTAAACAATTTTGGCATCAGCGTCACATCCCTATAATCTTCACCCTCGCCCAGGTTGACTTCCTTGGTTTTGGGTACCATTACTCTTTCTTTTCCTAACTCTGGCCAACCCTCTCCTCTCCATAATCTACTTCACATTATCTATAGAGTTTTTGTAGTTCCGCCCCCATATTTCGAGATTTCATTTGTAATCTTATTTATACCAGGGGCCTTTCCATTTTTCTTTACTCTCACCACCTAACTGGATCTCTGCCTGTCGAGACAGACCCTCCACGAATCGGTTCTTCAAGTCGGGTTCTGAAAGCTCAGGCGCCTCAGAACAATCGACGGATATTTGTGGGTGCCGATAATCAGAATGGTAGCTCTGCGCTACCTTCGCAAACACATCGCCCCGCTGATCACAAGAGCTAGTCCAGACGCAAGGACTCTGTACAGGGAGTTTCTTAGGAGATCTTCTCATTGTTTTTGTTCTTGCTAGTTCTTTATGTGTCGCTCATTGTTTCCCGAGAAGATAGGAAAGTAATTTTCACCGCCTGCAGAGCTTCAAAGCCTCAACACGCCGGGGTGTTCAAGAATTTTTAAGACTGTTGTTATTCAGCACAATGCAACTCAATTCCTGTCAAATTTTGGTCTCTGTGCTAAGTGTGACGTGTTTCTAAGTTGTGCGGATGCCAACCCAGCCCTAAATGTGAAATAACTGGGCGGTGCGTGTTGATGTATCTGATCGTTGACAGAACTAAGCAAACGGGCTGTTCCAAAAATTGAGCAGTATTAAGGAAATTTTTTTCAATTAAACAAAATAAATTATAATGCATTCCAGGGGATTGAAAGATTTTAGGAAATTTTTGAAGATTCCAAGAACTTTTAGGATTTAAAAAATTGTAAGAGATTCCAAACGGCTATCAAAGATATCGAAGGATTTAAAGCTTCAAGGGTATTTACAGAATTCCAAACAAATGTCTAAAGATCTTTAGGGAGCAAGTAAAATGGAAATAAAATTCAAGGATCTTCTAGTTATTTGTACGGATTTCATGAGATTTTATGTTTTTATTGTAAAGAAAATTTAAATAACATTATTCTGAAATTGTTTAAAATTAAATTGAACTTTCTCGTGTCTCATGCCTTAACAGTTAAAAAAAGTTAAACGTGCTAGATGCATGTATATATTGAACCAGAAATCTTCAAACTGTTTAATATATCAAAATGTATAATGGAAAATCTTGCACTTTAATCGCATTGAATTTAAAACTCGTCGATTGAAACGGCCACCCTAAGTACAGAAATATTCCAGAGGTTACAAAATTTCTAAGGAATTTCCAATGGTTTAAGAAGATTTCAGAAATTAAAAAGATTCCGAAGATTTTCAGGAATTTTACCATATTTAAGATATTAAGAGTTAAACAAATTCAATGCTTTCATAAGATTGCAAGAAACTGCTACAGATTTTAGGGAATAAAAAACATATGAAAGGTTATAAGGTTTCTTAAAATATACTGTATCTGGCTATTTGATCTTATGTGATTTTAGAGAGTTTTAGATATTTCATAATTTTTAAGAAATTTTGGAAGATATTATAGATTTCAAAAAGTTTTACTGGGGTCCTCAGATTTTTTTGTTATTAATAGGAATTT
>JAWWLR010216890.1:0-13106 GCA_035041075.1 Acraspis erinacei | reverse complement strand
TGTAGTAGCCATAATTTGTTTGTCAAAACAATTAATCTTTACTGACCCTGGGACAGCTTCAACATGAGGTTGTGAGTTTTGTTGTTGTACTTGCAGTTCTCTACGGTTTGCTTCTCGTAGATGTTCTATTAGTTGTTGCATTTCGCGTTCTAGTATTGGTGTCTGTCTTTGGAGTCGCGGTGGTGCACGTATTGCCCCTCGTAGATTTACTTCTAAATGTTGCATTTCCTGGTTCACTCTTGGTGTACGTGGCTGTATTACCTGTGGTTCAGGTTGTGTCCCTAGTAGATGCGATAGTTGTTGCATTTCCTGTTGCAGTCTTGTGGACTGTGGTACTACTTGCTGTGCATCATGTATATCTCCTAGTAAAAGATTTTCTACTTCTGGGAGTCTCAATTGTGTAGGTGGTTCTATTCGTGGTCGCGGTCCACCTCGAGTTACAGTACTTGGTCTACGTACACGTGGCCTTGGTGTTGGTGGTTGTGGCAGAAATGATTGGTTTGGACCTAGAAATTGTTGTCTAGGGAGTTGGTTTGGACCTTGTAATTGTTGTTGTAGTTGTCGTGGATGTGTTTGTGTTTGTCCACGTTGTGATGTGCCTGATTGTTGCGAATTTCGTTGTCGTTCAGCTTGTTCTCTTTGAAGTACGATATAATGCGGATTTCTGAAATTCCAATTTCTCGGGCCCGAAGCATTTAGGGCTACAGAGAGAAAATAAAGACTAATTTATTTTTCAAAAGATGAATGTCAATATTAAAATTCAACAATGGAAAATTATATGTTGTAGCGCTGACGACTTAGAATTTATAAAATGGATATTTTTGGAAAGGCAAAAATTTGGAAATATTACTTTTCAGAATCGCTAATTTTAAACTAAACATTCTTCAAGGAGTCAAATATTCTGAAAATTTAATTTGTAACAATTCGACACTTTTCAAGTAAAATCACGTTATATTCAAACTATTAAAGTTGTGCGGATTCAGAATTATTTATTTAGGCAGCAGTAATTTCATGTTAAACATATTTAACTTTTTATAAAAAGTATGCATTTAACTCAGTCCAAAGAAATAGAATTTTTGCACATTAAAAAAAGTCTCCACTGAACAAAAGACTTTAATTTGCATTGTAATTTTGGTATTACTATTCACTAGCAAGGGCATTAAATGCATATACAAATCCATTCTAATTTGGAAACTAAGAAGAGATTCCTTATTTGTTTTGAAAAGTTTCACTCTTCAAATCAAAAATGAAGAACAGACGATATGAATGACTTTCAAGACTATAGTAAACAAAACTATTTAGAAAGTTTAGAAAATTAGAGACACTGACCACGAATATGAATTAAAATTAGAATCGTAGTCCTGATCAAGAGCTTCATTTTTACATGAAAGTGCCGTAAGTAGACGGATTGTATTTAAACATAGTCAACGTCGTAATCAGGGGGGATGAACTGAGTTCTAATCCCCTCCCAGAAATTTGTTCTAGCTATGGCGTAACAAATATTTACCGCCTGATGAAAACTTACAATCTGATTACTCTAACTTTCTGTTGCCCAGAAAAAATTAGGAATTTATCAAATATTTAATGTTTATAGACTATATAGCAGAGACAAATATCTTGAAATTCTTCAAACCCGGAACAAACACCAAATTTAAGAATCCGTAAAATTAATTTTTAGATATTTCGAAATGCGGTTTGGAATGTAAAAATAAGGGTAAAATTTGTAACAAATTATATGAAAATATTGATTTTTCCACTAAAATCTACTCATTGTGAAATGCTCAGGCATTACATATTATATCTTACCATTTCAGCTGTAAAAATAGTCTTGACAGACGATTTTCAAAAAAATATTCTAAATGTATTTTATTCGACGACAAAATTGACTCTTTTTTAATTTTTAGAAGTGATTGTTGTATAATATTTTTATATAAATAAATAAGGTCTCAAACCAGTGCAAGAAAAAAGTGGAAATTCCATCCCGGAAATATTTTCTTGTTACAGCGGTAAACATATACACTTCTATATGTTCATTTAGTATTCACTATCTGTTTACTTGACTTTATCAAATTTTTTATGTTTGTAGACAACATAGCAGAGGCCATAAAATATCTTGAAATATTCCTGAGTCGGAACTAATACAAATAATTCGAAATGCGTGAAGAATAATTTTTAAATACTTTCTAACTTTATTTAGAATGAAATAAGTAGGTTAACGCTTTCCCAAAATTACGTAAAAAATAGCCTTATATTCGCATGCTTATTCAGAAAAAATGTTTCAGTAAAACATACTGATAATTAAATGGCCAAGCATTATATATAATCCTTGAATTATAATTTTCCTGTAACGTACAATATATCATTTTATCTTTAAGTCGGATAAAAATACTGCAGCACGTTCATCTTTCGAAAGATAAAATTTAGTTGACAAAACATAAAATTTATCTGACGAAAATACTTATTTGACATATGTGACATTTCAAACTGCTGCGTCTAGGTTCATCGACAACATTTCTTCCATGAATTTAAATATTGTTACGGTATTTATTTTTTAAATCGTCTCACCTTATTTAAGTGATTCTAGCCACAAAAAATTTCACCTGCACTTACAGAATACATAGGCTAAAAGATTGTTGAACAAAAGTAAAGGAATGAACTTGGCTGAGTGTTCACTATATAGTATAAACTAACCAAAGTTCCAATTCGACTTTCGATTTTTGGCTATCGATCCCTTCACTCCCAAATACTTTGTTTTAAGGACAATCACATTCATTTTCTTCAAATCTGTAAAGATTGACACGTACCTCCAGGTTTATAAATTAACATGGAATTTTTAATGAAAAAGTTCGGTTCTCGTAAAAATGGAAAAGGGTACTTTTTATTAACTTTTTGTGAATGAAAGTATGGTTGTGTCTTAAAAAATTTTAAGGAATAATATATATCAACCAAAAAACTTTTAACCACGATGCCCACAAAATTCAAAATTTCAGTTTTATCTAAAAAATGTTGATTAATTTCAAGAATAATATTCCTAACTCAGCATATTTAGCAACGAAAATTAAAGTCAGGTCATATTAATTTTCAAAATTATTGTTTACTGCCTTTCGCAAACAATATCATTTATAAAATTATTATTAACTATGATCTGAATTTCCAAACATAATAAGTATTCGCGGTTTACTTCCAAACACAAATTTTTTAACGCATTCGAGTTTTCTAAACTCTATAAATCAGGCTTCTGGGGGCGATATTTGAAAAATACATTTTTATTCTAATTCGAAAAATAAAAAAAAAATGTTATGCATTTTTAGTTATTTATCAAAAACTAAGGGAGATCCAATATTTATATTTAATAGGCTTTTAAAGCAAATTGTAAGTTATCATAAAAAAAATTTATAGAGAAAATAAAAAGTGGATTTTTTTCAAAAATTGAGTTACGATCTTTGTTTACGAAAATCCAAAAATTCGATAAATATTGTTTTTAAACATTCTGTTTAAACTGCGTCTTATACGGAAAAAATAATTTGTCGAAACTTTACTTGACTAGCCCCGCATTCTAAAACAGGCCAATTTGTTATACAATCTAATCTAATTTTTATAAAAAAACGCAGAGTGCAGTGAAAATTTAAAAAATAGAATTATTGGAACAAGATATAAGTCGCGGTAAACGGAATTCGAAAAATTGTTTACTTTAAAAAAGTTCCATTTTAGTTTTTTATTTTTAGTATAGAGAATTTTAAAATGTAGTATTGGAAGACTTAAACAATTAAAAAGTAAAATCGTTTAAACTTGAAAATTTTTTATAACAATAATAGGCTTTTTGCATAAGAAATTCTTGAAAAATCGAGTTCATATTTTGTTAAAAGTTCGAAAATCTTTACCCAAATCTCATTTTTAATATGGGAAAATTAAAATATTGATGATCCAACACCAGATAGCTTTTTGAACTTGTCTCCCATCTTCTTTTTTTTATTTCCTAACCTCTTAGCTTTTTCTAAACCCTCTTCCTGGCCACATTTCTGTGCCTAACATTTTTTCGATAGAGTAAAACTATAAAACGCTTTTTTTCATAAAGAAGCTCTTAAATAAAACTATTTGCCACCTTTTCCAATACCAAAGAAAATCAATCGAATTCCAACCTGAAATCTTAAATCTCCATTTTCTACAACAACAACAAAACATTTTTATCAGTTGTTTTACTTAACATTTTGCCATGCAATCAGAAACGGTATTTCTTAAAAAAATTATTTTTATTTATTTCTAAATAAAGAAGCGAAAAATTTTATTTTACAAAGCTATAACGTCACACTGAATTTTCATTTTCTCTTAACAGAATAATTTTGTTGAATGAAAACTTTTTTATTATTATATAGCTTCCCCATGTCTCGAGAGAAAGGTTTTATTAGTTTTTTAAATTTAAGAAATGATTTTTAGACGCTATCCATGGTTCCTATCACTTTGAGTTTATAAACTTCGATATTCTGTTTTTTGAAACTGGAAATTTTTTTTAAATCTTACATGTTTGGTCTCAACTCAGAAATACTTCATCTCGAGTTTAAAGTCTTTTTCTAGCTTCAAATGGTAAATTCGATGTAAGAAAATGTTATTTCGCTCTCCTAAAAAATTCCGATTTTTTAGTTATCTAGTTCTGAACTTCAAACCTGCAACTGTCGATATAAATACATTATTTCAGAAATAAATATTTACTATAACTATGAAAAAGTGAATAACAGTTGATTTGACAAATCGATTCTAAATCCGGAAATTTTTAAGAACTGCCAGATTTTCGTGTTGAAAATTAAACCGTTTTAATTCAAAAGTATCCATAAACAAAATGTAAAGGTCTGATTGAAACTTTATAAACTATTTTTCAATATTTTTAATATATTCGCAATCAAGGGTTTTAATGGAATTAAAAATATTGTTTGACTGTACATTAAAAATGAATACATTGAAACAACAAAATTTAAAAGCAAACAATTTAAAACTCAATTGTTTGACATAGAATGAGTTGAATCGATAAAATTTCAAAGAGCTTTTAAACTATGAACTTTATAATTTTATTATTTCGATTTAAATTTTTTTAATTTTAAAGTGAAATTGTTGAATTTATATTTATAACTAACAATTGAACACTTATCATTTATACAAAAAATTTGAGGAATTTTAAAATATATTTGCAGGTTTTGAAAAAATTGATTATTAATTTAAAATTTGAATTGATTCAGAATAATTTAATGACGTTTGTGTATGTTTGCGTGTCGACAATATTCGGTTATTCGTAAAGAAATTTTGGTGCAAACAGCCACAGCCTAATTTAAGATAAAATGTTAATTTTTGCAGACTTTAAAGAAAAATTAAGAAGCTTTTTAAGGATTGTGAAAGGCTTGAAAAGAATACAAACATATTCTTAAGATTCCTACGAAAATTAAAAATGATTTTTCATTCTGATAAATTGTTTAAACCCATTAACGGCCAAATGCACTGGATTTTTGCATGAACTTTGAAAAATTAAAAAACATACTAAACGTTAATGAAACTTCACCAAATTTAGTATCGTATATTTTCGAGGTCGCTTTTGTCAAATCAATTGAGAAAGTTGATCTATCTCTCCAGGAAAAGCCTTTTTCCCGGAAAAGTGCCAAAATTGTGATGATTTTTTTCAAACTCGAATTTCATATCGAAAAAGCCTAGGTAGCACCCCAAAACCTGTCCAGTCAGTAAACGCGATGTCTGTATTTGAAAACCTAGTGGGTGGGAAAATTCTAAATTCAAGATGGCGCCCCCAAAATGGCACTTTTCCGGGGAAAAGACGCCATATTTAATTTTCCTGAACGATAGGTCAATTTTCTCAAAGGACTTCCAAAGAGCAGTCTCAAAAAATTAGGATACTGAAATTTGGTAAAGTTTCATCAGCGTCTAGGATGTTTTTTAATTGTTCAGAGTTCATGCAACAATCCAGTGTATTTGGTTGTTAATGGATTACGGTAATATTTAAAAAGATTTCCAAAACTTTGAAACAAAATCTGGAAGATTTTTAGCAATTTTTTTTTTAATTTGCAACATTTTCTAAAAATTTATAGAAAATATTCGATTTATTTCCAAATATATTCAGAAGTTCTGGAAAATTTTTTCAAATAATAAATTAAATTTGAAAAAATTTATAACGACTTCAATATTTCTCAAGATATTTAAATAAAATTATGACGCTTTTCAAGGATATTTAAGTTAGTCGAAATGACCATAATTTAACTTCTAATTTCAGAAATGTTCAGTTACAAAAAATTTATAATTTGAATACGGATGATAAAAAAATCATAAATCTATATAAGTTATTTAAAATGAAACGATATAAAATTGATAAGGTGAAAATTATATATTACGCTAAAATTCAAATTCCATCAAAATATTTAAATTACTTGTAAATGCCTTATAAAATTACAGAAGAACCTGAAATACTTTGAATACTTCGAAAGCTTTCGGAATTAATAAATATTTTCTAACATCTCATAAGACTTTTAAAGATCTCTTAACTTCTTGGGATGTTCTAAAAATAATATAAAATCTCTAAAATCATTTGGAATACGCTTAAATTATTAAAATTTATTTAAAATTCCTCTGAATATTTAAAAATATTCTAAAATATTTCAACTGATTTAAATCTGTTGAAAATTTCTTACAATCTTCGAAAACTTCATAAAGAATTTTAAATACTTTGAAATCTTGAAATCCCTGGGAATTATTTAAAGCTTATTTAGCTTGCATTGAAATGATTCAGGACACCTGAAATATCAAAAATTCTTTGGATCCCATTTAATTACTGATAAGAATTGAAAATTATTTGTAATCATTTAAAGTTCCCTAAAATATTTACAATCTTGAAAAGATCCATGAAACATTTTCAAACTTTTAACAATTTTTTATCATTTTAAAACATAGTCAAAAGTCTTTAAAATCCATTAAAATCAGTTAGAATGATTGAATCATATTTAAAAAAGCGGTGAATATTGGAAATCATTTTAAATCTTTTAAAGTTCCACTAGAGTTTTATAAAGCTGTTATCAGTTCTAAAAAAATTTTAAAGTGCAGTAACGTTTTCATAATTTTTTGATATCACAGCAAATTATTGTAAATGATATCAAATATTTTTAAATTATTTAAATAGGACGCTGAAATAAAAGAAGAAAAATTACTGAAATCCATTAAGAACTCCTTGAAATCTGTCAAAATATGCTGAAATTGTTCAATTTATTTAAAATCTTGGGGAATACTTTAAAATAGTTGAAATGCTACGAAAGTCCTCAAAATTTCTAAAAAAATTCTTTGGAAAATTCTATGAAATTCCCTACATCTGCATACAGAAAGCATAAATCCCTTATAATGAACCAAATCAATTAATTAGAAACAATTAACAGAACATTCCTTGGAATCTTTCAACATTCTCTGAAACTACTTTAAACGAAAAAGTCAATTTAAAAATCCCTAAAATCTTTGTTAATTTTGTAAATTACTTTAAATTCTTCGAAATCCCTTAGACTTCTTAAAACTCTTTAAATCTCCTGGAAATTTTTAAAAAATCCTAAAATTTGTAAGATACTTTAAAATACCTTCGAGTTGTCACTCCATTGAAATATTACACAATCCTTTAAAATTAAATAAAATCTGATCATATTTCCTAAAATCTTAAAAAAATAGATCAAATATCTTGAAATCTTTCTAAATACCTAAAAAGTGCTTCAAGAAAGGAAAATTATTAATAGTGACGTGTTTTCTTGCCATGATTATTCGTAAAACAAAAATGCTCTGACTTTAGCAATTTTGGTTTCAAATCCCCGGCTTTTCCCTAACTTTCACAGATGAACAAAATTCCCTGAATTTCTAATGAATTCCAGGTAACGGCTACCGTTTAAATGATGAGAATATAAAAATAAAATATGATTCGAAAATTAAAAAAATATATTTTTTAAATACCTTGTAATTTTTCTACACAGTTTTTAAATTTTTTAGCCAAAGAGATGATTTTTCTATAAACCAGTCAAGTTTTCAACGCAGAAATATAAATTTTTAATAAAAGTGTAAATTAAAAATCAAACGTTTGAATTTTCAATTCAAAATTTAAGTTTTCAGCTAAAAAATTAAATTTTAACGAATTACTATAAACAAAATTATATTCTATAAAAAATTACGAATTTTTAATAAAATAATTAAACGTTTAATAAAATAGTTGAATGTTAAGCTAGAAAAAGCAATAATTTTCTACCAAAAATGGAATTATTTAATTTTCGGTTTAAAAAATTGACTTTTAGAATAAAACTTAAATTTTTAACTAGCAGGATGAAGTTTTGTATCTAAAAAAAGAATTTTGAATCAAGCAATTGTACCTTTTACGAAAGTGTTGAATTTTCAGGACGAGAATACAAATTATTTATAAAGAGAAGAATTTTTAAACCAAAAAATACGAATTTATAAACATTGTTCAAATTTTAATCAATGAATAATTATGAAACAAAATAAGAAAAAAGATTTCGAAGAAGAAGAATTCTTAACCAAAAATTTAATAGTAGACTTTCTAAAACTAAAAAAGTATTTTATCCATACATTTAAATATTTATAAACACGAGTTGAAGTATAAATTATATTAGACTGATAACAATATGAAGTGGTTTCAATTTATTTTATCTGATATTTTATCCTAAAATTTCGATAAATTTCCCAATTATTGTATTTTTCGGGTTTGTTACATACATTAAGTTTTTGAGCTTTTTGCATCATGAGTTTTGTTGAACTTGTAATGTAATGTAATTAAATCAAATGACAATTTAATTAAATCAAATTTTTCATAGAGAAAATTCGACTGTTTGGCTGAAAATGCATGTACTTACCGGCAGATTATTTATTAATGGTAAAAAATTTTAATTCTTGATTAATAGTTGAACTCATTGAACATTTTTTTTTGAAGATTAACAATGTTAAATAGAAATTGATCTCATTTGCTGAGATTGCAAGTATTTTTGGTTAAAAGTTAATTATTTTCGTTGAAAGTTAATTCTTTTCGGTTGAAAATTCTACTACTATAGTTTTGGTTGAGAATTAATCTTATTCGGTATCAATTTTTCAATTATTTTTTTTAACTATTCCAGTTTCAAAGTTAACTGTTTTTTGATAATTAGTTTTTTTTCAATTATTTTTTCACTTTAAATTGAACTAATCAAGTTTTAATTAGAAATCGAAATTATATAGTTCAAAATTCATCTACTTTTATAATACCTGTCTTTTTTACTTCAAAACCAATCTTCTTGTTTTTTAAATTAATATTGTTGGTTGAAAAGTCATCCTTTTTATTGAGAACTAAAATTTTTCAGATAAAGATTCAGCATTTTGCTAGAGAATTCTCATTTGTTTGGTGATTAATTTTCAGTTAAAAATTCGTGTAATTAATTTTATTATTTTTTATTATTTTATTCTTTTTTGTTCGAAAATGAATCATCTCATTCAAAAAATTTTAATATTTTAGTTAATGATTGATAATTTTATTCAAAAATTTAAATTTTTGGTTAAAAATTCATCTATAGAAGGCAAAATTTCGAAACATGTTAATAGGCTATGTCATCTCTATAATCATCACATATATAAGGTTTGTTTTAAAAAATGCGTATCTAAGCATCGGAGAGACACTAGGTTGATAAATTTAAATTTCCTGTTATGCTAAAACTGTAAATCACCTAATCCAACAGGAAATTTTCTAAATTGTAAATTGAACATTTTTTTATAAATACAGATAGACTCTTTTCAATAATTTCCTAACAATTTTAATTTGTAAAAAATTAAATTATTTTTGTACTCTAAATACATTTATTTGAAACCATTTAATGTTAGAAAAAAATAATTATATTATGAAATCCATAATTTTTTTCTGTATTGTGAAAAAATGTTTTATTTAACGAATCCTTAAACAACTTTTTAACTATATTTAACAGACAGGATTGCAGGAAAGAATCAATTAAAGAAGCCTCTGACACCGCCAAATCTAACTAAACAGTCACCTATTTGAACCAAAAAAACTGACTAAATTAATTAATTTATAAACAAAAAGGGACTAATGTTTTCTAAAAGTGACTAATGTGCGTTAATAACGTGACTTATATGCCTTTCAAATTTAAATTATTTTTAAAAGATCCTAAATCTATCAAATTCCATTAATTTTGGTACAATATTTATGCAAAAGAATTCAAATTATTTTGATAAGGTTCATAATAACTTGAATGAAGTAAAATAAATTTGCAAAACTAAAAATGTTCACGGAATTGAGTAAATTTTTTGCTTCTACGTAACTAATTAGTATAAAAGCAGCAATAATTTGGAAACCTGAAGTAAAATGAATTGAATTGAAATGAGAAAAATTCAGAACTGATTTTAGAAGAATTTAGGGTGAATCAAAAAAATCCAATCAAAGAGAGGAGAATTGAGTGAATTTTAAAGAATTCTCTGAGAATTAAAATAAGTATAAAATAATTCCAGACAATTTAAAAGAATTCCAAGAAATTAGAGAAAATTATAAAGAATTCTGGACGAACTAATCAGAAATGAGATTAAATTAAAATAAACCCAAATGCATTGAATTCATTTTTTTTAATACTCAAGATGAATTAAAAATCATTTATATGAATTGAACAAAATGTGAAAAATACAAGATTCCATTTTAACTAAAATAATGAATTTTCAATCAAAAAGATGGATTTCTAACAAAAATACGAATTTTCGGCAGATCAAATATATTTTCTATTTAAAAAGGTGAATTTTCATCCAAAAATTAAAACTTTATATTTTCAGTTAAACAACTGAATATTCAACCAAAGAAAAGAATTTTTAATGAAAAAGAGGGAGTATTCAATTGGAATAATTTCATTTTGAGAACAAACATTTTTGATGAAACTAATGCATTTTATAACTTAAATATTAAAGCTTTCACTTGAATAGTTGAATTTTAAATCAGAAAGATAAATTTGCGACTAAAATGATGAATCTTCAAAAAATAATGGATAAATAATTGATAGCAGATGGATTTTTAACTACAAATATGGAACATTCAAGATTAATAATTACACTTTTAGTTAAAAAAATTAATTTTCAACAAAAAAAGGAAGCTTGAGACAAATACTTAAATTTTCAACAACAAAAACATAATACAATTTTCTGTTAAGAAAATTAATCTTATATATAAAAAAGAAAAAAGGGGTTTTCCTCAAAATATTGAAATTCTTTAATATAAAACCACCTTTGCAAATGAAGAATAATTGCTTTTTAATTTTATATTGCAATTTCAAAAAAAAAAAAATAAACACTCTCAGGTAAAAATTTTTCTAACTCTAAAAAAATTCCCTCGCATTTTCAGGATTTTTCAGCTAGAAGAATTTTCTGACAATTCGAGGTTTTTCAGGTTTTCCAGGTAGGGTAGACACTGGGCGGTAAAAATTTTTGTCTTTAATTTCCTTTCATGTAAAAATCTTTTTTTTAATGATACTTTAAAGTTCCGAAAACCCCAAGCAATTGTAAATTGTGTATCAAATTTTCACTTAGAGCGAAGTAATTATTTTTTATTTTTTATTTATTCTCTATCAGTGCTAGAAAGTTGAGGTTTTCGAAAATTTTTAAAATTTGTTCCACTATTAACATAGTGAAATAATAATTAATGAAAATTAACAAACATTATTTTTTAAACAATTTATTATGGTGTCTAACTATCTTCTATTAGAGCAATGCTAGAAAGTTTGAGCTTTTTGTCTGTTTTGATAGGAAAACATAATAGGAATTAATATTAATTTCAACAAAAAGACTCTCGGTAACTTATTAAGGGAAGATTTACATTCAATATGATCCACATAGAAAATTAAAAAAAAATTCCAAATATCTGTTTTATGTTGGAAAAATATATTCACAAGAAAGAGATTGTTTAAAAATGAATATCTCTATTGTATATTAATTGTTTGTTGATGAATAAAAAGATAAATCAAGTTTTAAAAATTTAGAAAAGAACTGCAACTATCTAAGATTACAACAGGAAAGATAATTGCTTTCTTTAAATTGCATTAATTTTCATTTTGCTGTATAAAAATGAACAAAAAATGTAAAATCTCAGAAAAAGTTTTAATGATCTAGGAAGACTAAATATAATTATTAATAATTATTATTAATAATATGAAAGATATTAATCGATTTTTTGAATAATTGTATTGTTTAAATTCAATTATTCATTACCTGACTTTAATTAAAAATTGGAGAAAAAGTGGAAATTCTTACTGGAAAGTTGAAAATAAATTGAAAAATCTGGAAAAAGTGCGACATTCTAACTCTATTCTTAGAAAGAATTGCTAAATGCAATAATAAATACTTTAAGAAATGTACGTTAAAATTTTATAATCAGTGAAAATTATTATTTTATACATAAATGCATAAGTATATAAGTTATACATAAATACAAATTTGTTCTATTCGGAAAATAATTATTTGTTTGTTCGTAGAATCATTCAAATCTTTGTAAAAATTTGTACAGTCTTTGAAATCTTTCAAATCATTCCGATACTTTTTAAAACGTTGAAATCTTTGTTACATTATTGAAATCTTTGTTAAATCTTCGGGATATTCAGCAAATTATTTAAATCTCTCTGCAGAATCGTGAATGCTTTGAAATCTTTTAGGGTTTTAAAATCATTCACCTTTTTGTGAAATCCTTGAAATATTTTTCAAATTACGTCAACTCAAATATTTTCAAATTATATTGGAGAGTATATGAGTACGAGTTTAAAATAATAAATAATTTCTATATAATAAATAAACAATTTGGCTTAAAATGAAGTTTTTGGTTAAAAATTCATATTTTCGTGTTAAAAACTCAGAAGTTTTATAATAGAAAATTTGCCTTCCAGATTAAAACATTAAATAATTTGGTGAAAATTTTATTTTTACTTGACTGAAGAAACTTTCTTGATCGAAAACTGAAAGCTTTTGATAAAAATCTTTCTTCTGATTCGAAAATTCATTTCTTATATTAGAAATGTTATCATCTTCAAAGAAATGCAATCCTTTTGTCAGTTCTGGTTGAACCTAAC
>JAWWLR010216766.1:0-19100 GCA_035041075.1 Acraspis erinacei | reverse complement strand
GACTATCCCGTGCGATGAGTGGGTCAAATTCTTGTTCAAATAGATTTTGCTGAAAACCACACTATTGGTTTACAAGATGCTTTTTGAGGTAAGCATTGGTAAAAACACAAGTAGCCGTTCATCCTTTCGGGACATACTGCAGGACATCTAAAGTTGAATTAACACATGCAAGTTACGCTATAACAACATATATAAAAGAACAAAATACAATATTTGTGCATGTCTATCAAAAAATCTGATATATTTTTTACGAGAAAAAGTAGGAATTACTGAGAAATTTGTTACATACAATTCAGATGATTCAATGACACATTATAAGAAACGCAAGAAATATGCTAAATTAACATTCCACGAGCAATATTTTGCAAAGCGGAATAAAATTTCCATCCAAATGCACATCACAAAGGTCCTTGAGATGGCATTGGTGGCATTCTCAAAAGTGCAGTTGCTAAAATACATCTTCAGGGCCCGTACAAAAATCAGTTCAAAAATGCTAGAGAAATGTACGACTGGGATAAAGAACGTTTCAAAGACCTTCATGTCAAATTTTGCAATAACGATGAATACAAATCAGAAGAAGCACTTTGAGCGAAAGATTAAAAAATCGCATTACAATTGAGGGTGCACAACAAATATACACTACCATTACCCTTTCGGAGACAGAAGTGAGTACAATGCTTTTTTCTAATTCCGGAGAATTTAATATAATATAATGCGTTTTTTTATTCCATACTAATGTTTTTGTTTAAATGTCGCTCTAACGTTTTATTTATTTTATCATTAGCCACTGGCAGTCACAAGATAAAAGTTTCAGGACTTGTGGAGCAACTGTATGGCTTCTTATAAAAAGAAATCAATTTTAGACATAAAAGTCAAATCAGTTCATTAGAATCAATCATACGAAATATTTGAAAAAAAGTTGTATTCATTTTTGAACTTCCATATCTCCAAAAATTTTTCCAATTTTAAAAAATCACTGAAGGAATTTTGTCTTTACTAATATATAATTGTATACACCGAGTTACAGCGAAATCCCCTCCTATAAAGAAAATTCTTGTTATCACTTGACATATGGACTCCACCAGTGATAAAAAATAAACAAATGTTTACTTTCGAAATTCACTATTCCCTTTTTCAAGTAGAATTGGCGAAATTTCCGTAATTTAAATTTAGAGAGTGTTTAAAGCTAATTCAACACTTACTTCTTGTTGGTCCCAATGGAAAGTTGCTTTGTCAAATATATAATTCTCTTTAAGGGGTCCGCCAGTAAACGTCGGAGATTTTCCAGACCACTTAGCTTTCATTTCCACTGTATTATGTTAAAAGTAAAAGAATGTATAAAAAAATGAATCAAAAATAAATTTATAATTTAAAAAATTAATGTTTAATACCAGTATGACCACTGTTCTTTATAGTCATATTTGCTGGTAGTTCATTAAAGTTTGTAAATTTCAGTGATTTAGCCAAAATTGTATAATTGCTCACAACACTTGTCTCAGAAAGTATGGGAGATTGATGTTTTCCGTTACATTCTGGATATTTTTTGCCCCAGTTTTTTGCATCTTTATAACTGAATGCATCTACAAAAAAGAAGATATTGTAAAATTGTATTGTATAAAGCCATTACCCACATTGTAACGTTAATCATTTAGTTATTTTATTCTTAAGTGACGCTTCCTATTGTTCATTGATCAAACCTATGATCTTGTTGATGCGTAAATCAATATTTATTATTTCTTCACAAAAAACTATAAAATGTGTTTAAAACCTTTTTTTTTTTAATTTAACTTACTCGCTCGTAAAATCACATTAAAAAGAATAGTCACTATCAGGTGGCGCTGGATCATTTTAAAATCCTGTATGCTCTAAAATTTTATTAACAAAAATTATTCAAAATAAATTTTTAATATTATGTTTAAATTGTTACTACTTTCTTGATTCGATTGAAGGCCTGACGGTAAGGGGAATAAATTTTAAAGTGTACTAATCGAAAGCTGGTATCAGGAAAGAAGAATTAGCTCTTAAAAAACGACTTTATGTAGGCCGAGAGGCTTATCTTTTCTATCTTGTTAACTCAAAGTTAATGACGCACATTATTTTCTACAGGGTGTTTCAGACTTAAGTGTCCGGACTCATATGGCTGTATAATAATTAAAAAAATAAATCTAAAATTCCTTTTCCAACACTTATTTAAAGTTTTAGTTTTTGAGTTATAAAATATTTCAGGTCAACCAATCAGGAGCGCGTTATAAATAGTCGTGCTATCCCCACCACGTTATATAAAATAAAAATAAACGTCTGTAAACATTCAAGTTATTACTTATGAAAGAGAAATATAAGATTACAAATTTTGCCAATTATTATAAATTTTCTATGGAAAATTGGAAAATCTACATCTGAAAATTTTTCAAAAAATCTAAGACAGAACTTCGTTGTAAAGTAATGATCCTAAACATGCGTAATTAATTTTATATCAATTCATATTTTTTAATTTAAAGATAACAATAACTTCTTATTGTTTAACTTTGTTCAAAGAATAAGAAGGTGATATTTTAAATTTGAGAGGGACTTCGTCATGCTTACAATTTCACAATGCGAACTTTTATTGTTTTTGGACGCTTTATCAGGCACGTGATGTTGTCGGATATGTAGATTCCTACCTGTTTTCAATTTTTGAATCATTTTAAATTTATTTACAATATCACAGGAACAGACTGAATTTCTGAGGAAACATAAGAATCTCTGATAATGTGTTTTTCCAAACTACTACAATGCATCTGGCCATAAATATTATTTTTTCTCTAGGATTCCAATGCTTAATTCCGAAAAATTTAAATTCTCGAGTAATCAAATTTGAAATTTGTTAGTTTGGAAAGCTTCGTAGCCTATCAACAAGTTTCACAGTATTACCTTCGGGTTGCTTCACTTATGTTCTAGGGCTTCGGATTGTTGAATTAAATCAGAAAAGAAGTAATTGTTTCAATCTGTTAAATTCACGTATATAGACACCACAGAAAATCATGTTTACAAACCAAAAAAATCCCTGGATGTGTACAGGTTTTTTCAGACTTTAATCGTCTACCTGAAAAACTGAAATATATATTTTTTATTTTTTTTTTCGTTTTATTTCAGGCTGGCTATTTATAAATAAGTGAGAAGGTATAATAATAATTTTATAAAAATCCATCAGAAATAATTCTAAAATAATCGTTGCATATAATAAAATAAAAACTTTTTTCGTGTATACTTTCACTAAATGTACTTGATGTTGTTCATGGCTAATGAAAAAAAAATCTAGCGTGGGGCGCCGTACGTGTATTGCGAAAGCGCATAACTTTACCTTAAGGCTTGGAATATCACGGATCGATCGAAAACGAAGGAATTGATTTTGATGATTGAAATATATGTAATAGTCACCCAAAAGACTAGTTAAAAAAGGATGTGAAATATTAAAAATAAAATATAGGGGACAAAAATGTTAAAAAATTTTCAAATTTTTGTAAGGTTATGTTTGAGAGATGGACCTCTAGTTTTTTAGGATAAAATACTTATATTATCTACTTCAACCTGTATTTTACCAAAATTTTCCATAAGGGTACTTTATGGGTCAAAAAGCATAATCTGGCGCGAGGTGCCATATGTTTATTCCATATAGCGCACAACATTACCCCAAGGCGTGGAACATCACAGATCGATCGAAAATCAAGACACTTATTTTGATGATCGAAATATATCTAATAGTCATCCAAAAGAATATATAAAACAACAAATTTTAAATTTTATAATTAAAAAGTAGGGATAAAAAAAGTTTGTTAACTTAGACTAACTATTGTCCAAGACCCAGAAAGATCTAATATTCAAGTGATAAAAAAACCTGCGATATACTACCAAAATAATGGTAGTAAAAAGACTTTTTATCCTTGAATAATAAACAGAAAACACAATTCTATATTAATTAAAACTTTCATTCTTTTTCAAATAGCCCGTGGCTTCTTGTTTCAAAGTTTTGTTATGAAAGGCAGATTTATTCTGTAAACATAAAGGCTGCCTTTATAATTTTTAAACATTGCAGCTTTTACATCAATTACACGTTTAAAATTCTGAACGAAATAAAATTTTTTTTAACTATTGGATATCCTATAAAAAGGAAACTGTAGTCAAAATAAGCACATTATTTTTATAAAATGAAATAATCAATACATCATTATTTCTGATTATTGTAATCTGGTAGGACTACATTTTAAATTGTTTCGTATTTTAGGGTTTAATTTTAACATTTTCAACCTGAGGTTTCTGACTTGCCTTACTTCGCATATTTTTTACTGAACAATTACTGGTTTAATATTTACATAATCTCATATTGAAAGCATTTCGAATTTATAAATTTTTCATATAGAATTATATAATTTGAATTTCAGGCATGTGGAATTTAGAAGTTTCTAATTTATTAATTGTAAATGTAAATCCCATAAACATTAAAAAAATTAATAGAAGATTTAAAAAACATGATTATTCAAAATTTAATATATTCAACTCCGGATGAGTTCACAAAAGGGTAATTCTCTTTTTATTCTTTAGGCTTTTATATGATTGTTTTTGACAAAAACATGAGTTTAATGGACGTGAATTATCTTATACTCATCAGCAATTAAAAAAGCTCTAATAATGTGATTTGCTCCTTTAAAATATTAAAGTGATTGAAATAATAATAATAATAATAATAATAATTAATAATAATATTAATCCTGCATTATTTGTATATTTTTCATAAAATTCAAATTTAAAAGCGTCGATTGTCGAATTCTATAAAGCCACATATTCAAGAACTTAAATATGATATATTTCTGATTTAAAAATTATAAATTTTTTAATATTTTGTTATACGTCTCTAATTGTTTCATCGCTTAATTCAACCATTAGAAATTATAAAATGTAGTATTATAGAGCAATTTGATATCGTAAAATACTAAAAATCTGCGAAATACAAAACTATTCAATTTCTAGTGATGAGGATTAAATTTAAATAAAGTTCATCTGTACTACAGTATAAATTATTTTAAGGTTAAATCGTCTGTGGTATTATTTAATTTTTGATAAACGAAGGTGAAGTACATTGATTATGTGATTAATCTTGTTTAATTATCATGTGGCGTAGATTCTCATTTACAGATTAAGGTTTCTCTTTATTTCAATAAATTAAAAAATGAGTCATTTATAACTGAAGATTTTAGGAATATAACAGTTTGAAACATAATATTATTTGACTGTAGACGTCTTGATAAATAATCTCTTTTTTTATTTTGTTTCATATAAAATAATGATCTGCTGGAAACAGGATTATATTACAAATTAATTATCTGCTACCCATCAGCAAATAAGAAGTTTTAATAATGAGAAAAAGAGATGGTATTGATCTCCAAATTGCGTAACTAAAAAATAAAGGCTATTATGGAAAAATTCAAAAATGATTATACTTTTTAGAATTAGGGGTGTTCAAAAAAACGGAAATCCAAATCTGAAATTGTATTCTTGATTTCTTTGGTTCATTTAAGATTAAAAACAAAACACGTCCATGTACAAATTAGCATTTTTATTCTTAAGGTTTATTTTCAGTCGTTCATACTTAAGCACATATAGAAAAAGTTTATCTACCAATTTTTTTTTAAACATTCATTTTACTTGGTTATATGAATTCCTATTCAAGAATCTCAAAATAATTTAAGTGAGATATCTTATTAAATGGAATAGATGATAAATGCTGTTTTATAACAACTTTCTTCACATGTCTTATTTAGTATGAATAATAGTATAATTTACAAATATGAAACGAAATACTTATTTGAATAGTGTAATTCTGTCTTATTGGATTAATTATCAATTAGCCTACTATTTTGTTGAAAGATCATGCTTTGTTTTTGAAAGTTAGCTGTTCTAAACGAAAATTGGTTTTTCTTGGTCAAAATTTCAACGATTTTTTTATTATTATTATTAAAACTTAAAATATTTCTTTGACAGGGATATTAAATATTTTCCATTTGAAATTAAATTTATGTTGTGTTTGAGACGCAAACTATTCCATTTTTTCTAAGTTTTTATTCAAAATTTCACTGGATTGAGCTAGAAGTTGAATCACTTACTTCAGCATTATTATTTTTTTTGTTGAAATTCATAATTAAGCTTCGGCTTTAAAATATAACCTTTTGTTTATTTTTGTAGTAAAATTATCTTTTACAATTGAAAACAGAAATGTTTAATTGAAATCTTGCTTATCTTATTGAGAAATCTTCTGATTGTTAAAAATAAACCTGCTCGTTTGAAAAATTAATCATATTTTGTTAAATTCAACTCTATTTGGAAAGCAAATATTTTCAAGTTAAAATATCAATTAATAAATGTTTTGTTGAGTTTCAAAGGATTTCAAAATGTTTCAAAAGATTTAAATATTTTTTTACGGTATTTAAAAATATTCTGAAGAATTTTAAAGATATTAAAAAAATTTTAACGAATTTCTGAGAATTTGGCTGCTTTTAAAGGATTTCAAAAAACTCTAAGGAGGTTTGAAAGAACTTACTGGTATTGCCGAAT
Source organism: Acraspis erinacei (assembly GCA_035041075.1). Classification (NCBI taxonomy): domain Eukaryota; kingdom Metazoa; phylum Arthropoda; class Insecta; order Hymenoptera; family Cynipidae; genus Acraspis; species Acraspis erinacei. The sequence continues at coordinate 12,515 of JAWWLR010216766.1, read as the reverse complement.
ATATGAAACGATCTTTTGGGTTTCTATGAGATATAAGGATTTTTTTTATGATTGGAAGGGACTTTTTAATATTTGTTAGAATTTAAATGATTCTAAGAGATTTTAAAAAGTCTCAAAGAATACTAAAAGTTAAGTATTTACAATGGGTTAAATACCTTAAAAAGATTCCAAGGAATTTATAACTGATTTATGTAATTTAATCTGATTTCAAATCATTAAAATTCTTCTAGATTATTTTAATTAGCTGGAATGTATTTCGATGAGATTTATAAAACTACTTTAAAGGATTCGAAGAACTTTAGGAAATCTCCAAATATTTCAAAGAATTTTTAATTGACTTCAATAATTTGAAGGGATTTCAAGATATTATGAAAATTTTAAGGGCTTCGAAAGATTCAAATGATATTGAAAAGTTATTACACATTTTCTTGCGGTTGTGCAGAATTTTTTAGACTTTCCGAATGTGCATAACGATTTTACATTTCCTAGGTTTGTAGATATTTTAAAAGATTTCAAGAAATTCTTGATTTATATGAATAAGTTGAAGGTATTTCCAAACATTTCCATGTAATTAGGGTAATTTTAAAAATCTGTAGAAATTTTGAAGAGCTTAAGAAAAATTTTAAGGAATTAAAAAAAAGTGTAAATGATTTTAAATATTTTACTGCATTTTGAATAGATTGTCGCCCTGAAGTTCTAGGACCTCGAAATTTTTTATTCCACTTAGAAAGGGTCCAACAGACCCGAGCTAACTCCAAACTGAATAACTCCGGTTTAGATTCTAATTGTATCCCAAAGTCTCGCAAAAATTTATATTATAAAAATAGAAACGAAAATTAATTTTGTATAATAAATATTTTGCAAAAAATTAGAAAATGGTTTAGAAAAAACACTGCTAAAAAAACGTTTAGGTCCCCGGGACCCATTCTAGCATTTGAAAGTCAATAATTATAAGGAAGGGAATTTATCAGATTTTTTAGGATTTTGAAGATTTTATGGAATTTTAGAAGCTCTTAAGATACTTTATATTTTTCCGGATTTCAGGCAATGTCACTAAACTTCAGACGACTTCACAATAATTTTACAATAAGTTTCCAAATATTTGTTTCAATTAATTTCAATTTATTTCGACTTCACTCTAAATTCTATCTTTTATCTTAATTTTTTTCAATTTCTTGACTTTTTATTAAATTATTATTTGTAATGCTTATTCTGATATTAATTTGGAAGTGCTTGCGAATATGAGTTTCTTAAACTTTTAAAATTTGACTTGGATATTAAAAAAAAAAACTTTTTTTAAATAAAATAATATTTGTCTTCATAAAATAATAATTCCGCTTTGATTATTAGGTTTTAACATAATTGTGTTTTCTAAACGTGGATTTATTTTTAATTAATTATCTCGAACGCATCGGCCAATGATAAACTCTAATGGTTTTTATTTTTCTATTTTATTATTATTTTATATGTTTTTTTTCACTTTTTTTTAGAATCCCAGTTTAAATGTTTGGAATGCAATATTCCAAAGAAGATTTAATTTTCGAGTACTCACGTTTAAACTTTTGTCAGTCTTGAAAGTTTACAAAAATTAAATTTCTTAATTTTCAAGTAGTTTATAAGGTACAAGTCTGTCTTGCTTGAGAATTCAAAAATTTGGTATAAAATAAATCAATTTAATCAACAATAATTATCTCTTTTGTTAAAAAATTAGTTATATTTTTTGTTTTAAAACTAAAATACTTGGTCCAAAGTTACAATAAACCATTAAAAATTGATTTTTTGTTAATTAACGCCTTTGGTTCAAAATGTAACTACTTTATTCAAAATTTTTTATTTTTTTTAAGAACTAGTTTTTTGTCTGAAAATTTAACTATTCCATTTTCTGTGAGAAACGTGTTCTTAATGAGTGAAAAATATGATAAAAATTGTCTTTTTGGGTAGAAAATTGATGCTGTTTATTCCAAATTCACCTGCACGGTTTCAAATTTAAATATTTCCTTAAAAATTTGTTTTTCTTTGTTCTGTTCTAATCGTTATATATATTTTCTGAAAAGTAATTTTGTAAACCCTTTTTTAGTTACAATTTAAACTATTTCGTAGAAACTTTATCAATTTTGTTAAAAACCCTTTTTTTTGGTAGAAACGTCTTCGTTCTTTGTTTAAAAAAAATTCTATTTTTATGAGGAAAAATCTGTCCAATTTCGATTTCAACAGTTTAAAGAAAAAAATTAGTTCTTATTCATATCTTTTTCAATTATGATATCATTAAGTTTACAATGAGTAATTCGAAACTCTTTTGCTTCAAAAATTCACCATTTCAGATTTTTATATTTAAGCGAATATTTTCAATTTAAAGAATTATAAACTGCATTCTTGAAGAATTAAACAATTAAAAATTAAAAGGGTTTTACGTTGAAATTTAAAAATAAAAAACAATTTTATTTTATTAACTGTAGATGTAAATAAATACTTTTTAAAATGGATCTGTACTTTAATTATTAAAAATTTAACAATAATTGATTTGATAAAATAATTCTAAATCCTTTCCAAGATTAAGAATTTCCAGATTGCAAATGTGTCAATTCGAAAGTCTTGTCATTACAAAAATTTAAAGGTTCGATTGAAACTTTATAAACAATTTTCCACTTAAAAATAACTTAATAATAATATATTTCTAATTAAACGGTTTTATTAAGTTAAAAATATAGTTTCGGTCTAATTATCTAAGTTTTGAGCCATTTAATTTGAAATTTTGTTATTCAAAAAAAGGATCATTATTTAATATTTAGCAATATTTTAATGTTAATTTCAGACGAGGGAATTGAAGCCAAATATTTAACAGTAACAAATTTGAAACTAATTCGTTTGTCAATTATTATATATAGAAAAATAATTGATTGATTTTGAGAGATATTTAGAAGTTTTTAATAGGTTCAAAATTAATTTAAAAGTTCAAATAATATCATAATAACAAATAATATCATTCAAATAATATTTTTTGAAAATTTTGTTAATCTCTTAAAATCTTTTTAAATATTCTGTTAAAGTATCTTTGCAAAATAAAAAATCGTTTTAAATTTCGGTACCAAAATTTCAGACCAAAATTTCGGCACGAAGAGTCGAATTTCATTATTTAGAAGTTCTGAAAAAATTAAAATAATAATTTTGAATTTGAAAACAAATTAAAACAAGGTCTAGACTTCTCAAGATTTTGAAATAAAATGCGTCAATTTTTTAAAGATGCTTAAACTATTGAAAATTAAAATAATTGAACTCCTAATTTAGGATCTTTTAAGTTAATAAATCTAAGTTTTAAAATTTTTAATATTTCTAGTATAAAAGGACACAATAAGATAAGTTTGATATTTTCTACAGTTCATTGATTGATTCTTTAATTTAGATTATTGAAAATGTTTACGTGGATTTATATTTTTAGAACCTAATCTAAATTTTTGAATTCTATCATTTATTAATGTTAAAAATTCTGAATTTTGCAGTTTAAAATCATTAAGCTTGAAAGGATTTCGTTGAAAAATTTTAGCACCTTCCAGTTTATACGTGTCAATTATTTATTAATTGAAAACAAAAATTTTCCAATAAAAAAATTTTTAGCTTCAATTTTAAGAGTTAAACACTTAAAAGTCCACTTTGGATTCTTTAATTTTTTGTTTATTTTTTATTATTTTTACTTATACTGTTTAGAATATTGTTGTGTTTTTCAAATGTTATTGACCGGAAAAAATTTTTTGGCAACCTGAAAAATCCGGGAAATGTCCGGGAATTTTTTTCTTCCATGAAAACCGTCACCCTGTTTTAATTTAAAAAAATTTAAATTCATACCAAGAACGGGAAATATTTTCCAATATTTTCCGTCGGTAATAATTTTTGGTATAACTAGAAGTGCACTAACGGGTGTATACTTGAAATAACTTACAGAAGAAAATTATTGATGCAACCAAAGACTTTATTTTATTCGATCACTTACATAAGCATTTTACTAGAAATTTGAATTTAAAAAACACCATGACCCAATAACCATGCTGCTATATACCCCCCACCGTCTGCAGCCGGATTTTTAGTAGAAGCGTTCGAATTTGCTTGGGCTTTTGGCCAATGGTAAGGAAAACTGCAGAAAATCTTTCCCAAGCACAGTCGTTTACTAAAAACTATTCACTTTTCACATTATAACTTCTTACGGTCTTAGGTTTCATATCGTTTACCACCTGGGCAGGTCTAAAATTCGACTTGTCTCCATCTGATAACTTTATTTTCCGGAACTCATTTACCTGAAAGAAAAATTTGAAGATAAAATAATAGTGTAAATAAAATTTGCAACTCTTTTTTGGTCAAATTTTGCAAGATTATGTAGATTCTTACCAGTTTTTCGGTAACGCTATATTCAGGTTCAACTACGAACCAAGTCACAGTTTCGTAGCAAGGCGGATAATCTAATGACCCTTCGTAAAAGTTGATGAATGGCACAGCGTCACCACCTATAATACTTCCTAAGGGAGTGGGGGGTATCACTGCTGATGATTTTGGTGATTTCACCTTATGTACATTTTTTTCCAGGTTTTCAAACATAGGATCATAGGTATTAGATCCGACCTGAAATTTCCATAATTTTTCAATAATATAGGATTTTTTTGACAAGACATACCCTTGTGAAAAATATGTACCTAAAAGTACAACAATCTAAAGCAATTTTTACATTAACATAAATTCAATACATGGCAGCACAAAGAATAAAAATACATCTTTTACATATTATTCAGATGAATTCTGTACTTTTCTTTTTTATATTGCTATATTTTATTTTAGTTTTCATTTTCTGGAAAAAATTATAGAACAACGCAACAATAAGAATCTAGAGGAATTTTGAGGTTTTTTTAGCCAGAAAATTGTTCTTTTTTAACTTAGGATTCAAATATTCAGAATATTTCAATCAGATAATCTTAACTTAAGATGTGTGAACAAGATCTATTAAAACAAAGCTTGTGCGTTTAGATGTTAAAGGAATTGTGTTCTGAACATTTATCACCCTCAGTAAAAAAGAAAACTTCTTAGAAAATTAAGGGTCAAAACATCGACAACTTTCATTAGGTGATTGTGAATTCTCTTTTGTTAAAGCTCCTTCGGATTTAGCAAACAAATTCTCATCACGTATATCGTGCTTCGCAATCGATTTCGTCGAAAATGCGAATTTTTCTACATTACATACAACTATATAATATCAAATTCAGATTATATTTATTTTATAATATTAATTATAATATTGTATTATTAATAATTATTATTAATTATTAATAGTTTATTAATAATTAATTATTAATATTCGCTTCTTATTTTGCATTAATTTTTATTCTTAGCCACCATGAAAAATACATATCATTTCAATAAATTGATATTATTACCATTCATAATATACATGAGCATTGGGACAAAAGTATTTTCATTTTCTTACTTTTATCATTAAAAAAATTCGCATGCTATTAAAATAAAAATTAATTATTAAACATTTTATTGAAACTTGTGTCGTTTTTCCAAAAACTTTATTTTTATCTTTAATCTTATTTTTCGCCATTAAAATAAAATCTACTTGTCAAGTCTAGAAATGATTAATAACAAATTTATAGATATTTTTTGGATGAACAACTGCTGTCTTTCAATTTTAGTTCGTACCTTGTGTCATTTTTCAAAAAATTTAATTTTTTTTTTTTTTGAATGAGTTTTCGCTATTTTTTGGAAGGCCAACATTCTTTCATGTCTTTTTTTCGTACTTTGTGTCTATTGTCCAAAAATTTAATTTTTTTGTTTTAGTGTTGCTTTCTACGAATAAAACACAAACTGTGCATCATATCTTAAAATAATTAATACAAATTGTTAACTCTTTTACGAATAAACAAGCTTTTTCTCAATATTTTTTTAGCGTCTGTCGTTATTCCAAAAATTTAATTTTTTAATTTTTAATTTTGCTTTTTACGACTAAAAACAAAATAATCTCTTAGAGCTTTCAAAAATTAATGTTTTTGTTCTCTGGACTATTTTTCTAATATGCGTTGTATGGCTTAAAATATTCATTTTATTTTATTTTCTTTTGAAAATGCTATAACTCTTATAATTTTCTTTCTATCGAAAAAAGTCATAGAGATAAATTGTTCGAGTTTCAGAGTGCTATGAACAGCCGAACATAGAATTTTTAAATCTTTAAAAAAATTGTCTCAAAAATTTCGAAAACGCTCTCACATTTGAATTTTCATCCGAAGTAGCTGGTTTAAGGACTTTTTCTTTCCTTTTAGGTCTTAAGAAAATCTGCCAAATCAGAATCAAATCTGATCAATCTTTCCAAAGTGAAAACAGACAAAGCGAAATTTTTCATAAAACCTATACCTTCTTATCAGGATAAGAATGTAAAAATTTAAAATTTTAAAAATTGTTGTTAAAGATTCTGTATCCTAAAATAACTGCTTATAAATGACCCCAATGGCATTTTTAATTTTCATAAAAATTAGAAAAGTTACGTACTTTTCAAAAAATTAAAAAAAAAAACTTGCTCGTCACAAAAGTGAAAGAAAAACAGCTAGCCTGAAATTCGTAAAAGTGAAAGAGAAAATGAACGTGACAAAGTTACAGAATCACCCCCTATTTTTCCATTTCAAGCTTTTTAATTCTATATTTGTGAAGTATTTCGTGTAAATAATAAATAACAACGTATGGAAAATAAAGTATTACAAATAATTAACATGCACATCTTACCATGAGCCCACTGTTGATTACTGCAAGGCCCCCCTTTTGTTTTTGAGCTTTCTGAAATGACTTCAAATCTGCTTTATAAAAAAACATGTGCATCTCCATATCTCCTTCGCTGAAAAAAATTAATGTATTGAATTTAAGATTGAACGTCTTTTTTAGTGTTAGCGACAATAAAATTATTAAGGGAGCACTTTTAACTTACGTAGCATATACTGTTGCAGATGGTTCTTCTTCTGTATTCTAGATGTTAAAATACATATTTTAATCATTATTATCTTATTAAACAATGGTTCCACGCAAACTTCGACTTATAAAAGAGCAATATTTTATCATTTAATGAATTCTAAAGTAATTGTTTGAACTCTGAGTACGTAAGGTAAAACACATCTTTTTAAATTATTCTAGTATTTTCTTGTAGTGTAATTGCAAATTTATCAATATTGCATTTTCATGATGTCAATAAAATTGAAAATTTTATATTACCGCGTGTTATCAGTATGCGGTTCTATTTGTTTCTTTCTTTTTTTAATTCAAGTAAAATAAAACTCTAGTTTAATATACGAAATTAAATTAATTAAAATGAAGAAATCGCCAAAAACGTATATAACACTTACCGATTTTTCGGTCCAATGAAAAGTGATTTTTTCAAATATATACGTCCCATGAAGGGGTCCGCCGTCAATCGATGGAGGTTTTCCAGACCAATTAGCTTTAAGTTCCACTGTATAATGGAAAATGGAAACATATTTATAAATAAAATAAGGCAGAATTAAATTCATAATATTAAATAATTAATATTTTATACCAGTATGACCAACATTCCTTATGGTCACGTTTGTTGGTAATTTATTAAAGTTTGTAAATTTCAGTTTCTCCTTAATAATTGAACGATTCATCTCATCTGGGATTATAATTATTGGAGATTGGTGTTTTCCATTACATTGTGGATATTTTTTTCCCCAGTTGCCTGCATCTTTATAACTGAATGCGCCTACAAAAAACAAACAGATATTGTAAAGCATTAATACAAAAAGCCATTACCTTCATTGCAAATTTTAATAAATGGATAATTTTCTAAGAATCAATGCTCATAGGATACTTTTTTGCCCTCAAAGGGAAATAAATTCCGGATAAATTCGTAAGATTTAATAAAAAAATTACATCGATTTCAGTAAAATTTGAATAAATTTAAGGTAAATGAGAAGAATTCAATGAAATTCACAGAAATTCAAGGTAAAAAATAATTTCGAATATGTTCAAATCTTTGAAATTCTACAAATTTATAACAAAAAAGTGACTAATGACTATAAGACAATTCAAAAGAATTAAAATACATTAGAACATTTTTAATTTAAATTCATAAAAAATCAAATTTTATTTAAAAAGAAATCAAATGAATTAAAAACAATTTTAAAATATGAAAAAATCAATTGAATTCAGTAAGTTTAAAATGAGCGTAGGATAATTAAAAGGACCTTCAAAAGAATTCAATCAATTGAAAAAAGAGAGTTTTTAATTCATTGAAATGTGTAAAATTGAGTGAATTTAGAAGAATTCAAAAGAATTCAAATTTGAAATTGTTCAAATAAATCTCTTAAAAATGCGTTAGAATCATTTAAAGTATCCTAAAATATGTCAGTTTTTGAAATCCCGTCAAAATATTGAAATAAATAGAAAATTTCTCGGAATCTTTCAAAATTTCCTAAAATATTAAAAATTTTATGATGTCATTTGAAATTCCTTGAAACAGCCAAGAAATATTTTTCAATATAAACAAATAATAATTTGAACCCGTTGAAATCTTTTGAGATCGTTTTAAATTTTGTAAAGCTCTTGGGAAAGTTAAGGTATTAGAAAAAATACCATAAAATGTTTCCAATCCGTCAATGATTGTATCAATTAATTCTCAGGATCAATTAAATAAACAAATTAAACAATTTTTAAAATCCTTTCAATTAAGTAGAATTGAATTTGGAAAAATACCATTGAATTAAAAAAACAATTATAAAGAATTTAAAAGAATACAGACTGTACTTTTATTAGAAAAGCAGCTTGAATCCCAAAAAATAATTTAAAATAATTTTAGAAATACAAAAATATTATGAAATCTCGTGAAATTCTATGATATTTACAGAAATCCTGAAAAGCTGATTAAATTACCTTGATAGCTTTTACAATCGCTTAAAATAATATAAATCGTCGCGAATATTATAAAATATCTTTAAATAGTATTGGTCCTCCAAAATTGTTCCATACTGTAACATCATTTTTATACCTTTTATGTTATTCTTCATGTATTTAAACATTGTTTTTTAGTAAAATTTAGTTCTTTATCAAAACTCTCTAATTATTTCTCAATTTAATTGTGTCGCTAACAGTTCTTTTGGGAAAGAATCCATGCATTGCCAGAAAGATGGGGAAAAGTTGAAGCAAACGATGGTCAATACTTTTATTATTAAGATAATTCTTATTGTTATGTAAACAAACGGCCACATTTTGCGAAAAAATCGACATTATTAACCGAAATACTTATTAGTTTATTGCAATTCATAAACGACATAAACCCGGTTACAAGGGCGTGTGTATTTGAGTATATAATGCACACACACACACACACACACACATCTGGCACACACTCTCTGAATTGAACACGTATTTTTCGCCCATCCAAAATAATGGACTTTCTTTGATTCTATGCAGTCTTAATTGACATAAAAGGCTTAGTTTACTAGAGTTGATTTCTCTCGAAAGTTGGCTGTTAGAAGTAAAAACATCCTTCTAAATATTAGAGTATCTTGAAATAGAAGCGCTACTATATTCTCTTTTTTATGTTCTCTTGTAATTTATTTATTATCTCATCAAAGCATTGTTTTGCATAATCTGCGCATTGATTTGCGAAAACCCGTTTACATCCTAAGTCATCGAGAATGTGCTCCAGCTGAGAAACCCAGTTGAACTTAACATTATCTGAGTTGGGTTCCACGGTGTTTAGTTGCCTTAACTGAATGTAACATTTTTTAAGAAGCCTTTCGTCTGATATTTCTAATAATTTTATCCAAAAACGTAACTCAGAAACATAGTATATTGTGCAACGAGTGGAATCGCCGTCTCCCACAAGATGCACATTAAACTTTGTCCAATAATCCGCGAGAGAAATGCGGCTGAGGAGATTGTCGAGAGTGGACGAATTTTTCGATTTCCAAGCTGCCGACGTCACAGTGGACGAAGTGAATATTTGTCCCACTAGTAGTCCTTTCGTCCACTGTGACGTCATCAGCTTAGAAATCGATAACTTCGTCCACTCGAAACAAGCCTCTGAAGTCACATTTCTCTCGCGGGTGTTGGACAAAATCTTATTAATGCTTCAACCTTAAAATTAATTCGATTCCTATGTTTCGTTTCGTTCGAAAACAAAATGCAGTTTCTGTGTACAGTTTTTAGTTCCATCCATGAAAAATACGTTTCAATTCGTCCACGGTAAGTAAAATTATTTTTCAAATAATAACGAACGAAGCGAAAAGTTGTTTTAAATCTGGTGTCCTAAATTCTATCTCGAATTCACTCATATTTTGCCGTTTTCCTATCGCTGCTAAGGAGGCGGTAGCAGACGACAGCTTTTATTCCATCGTAGGATAAACTTTCGCTAAATATCATGTAAACTTTAACAGGGGGAAACTTTACATGCAACGAAATTTAACTTTAGTTTTTTCTGTCATTCTATAAAACCGTTTCCTACCTACGTCATTATTTGATATTTAATTAATTCGTTGTTCCTGCATTTCGGCCAGCGTAACCCATACCATGGGAAATGATGTCCCTCATCAATGTTGGTTTATTTCAATAATATGATCATTGTAAAATACACAGGGTAAAATATAACCTAGTTATAACCTCTTACTCCTTGAAAATTATATTTAGCGTGTAAACGTCTGCAAGTGACCTTAACAGTTATCTTGCTGATAGTTCTATATTATACGTCATGTTTTATTGTGGTCCTGGGACTTTTCTACTCCTAGTCTGATTCTTTACTTCGATTTTTAACTTATACCAGATATGTTTGTTTGTTATTCACATTGACCTTCCGTCTTTTCACTGACATTAGTCTTATCTCTTATAAAATTGATTTAAAATTGAGGGCCTCCTTTTACGAGAAAACCCTTATTTAAACAAAAACTGTAATTGTCTTTACATTATTTGCATTGTTTTCTACAGACTTCATAAATCTTTGTTTCTTTGACTGATGAGTGTCCAAACTTTCGCTACTTAATACAAAAAAAGGTCGATTCTAAATGTACAAGACTGTTTTCTCGTAATAACTATTCTAATACGCATTTTAAAACATAAATTTTATCACATCACTATTTTTCCAAACAAATAATCATTTTATGCAGAAACCTAATATGAAAATCAACAAACGCGGGCATTTTTTGTAATTGACACCATGCCCCATACTGACACGATATTCCACTCACCTCTACGTAATTATGAAGCAAAATGAAATACACCTGGAATTGTAATAAAATATTTTCCAACGCATTCAAAGACAAAGTATTTCCTTTAAACAAAGAGTAGAAGCCTGAAGCAGAAGTTTTTCTTTTCAAAAAAAGGAAATCTGGGTTGAAATTCATTTCGTAAGAGATCATGGCAGTCCCATACTGTACGTACACAAGAACGCTGATATAAGAGCATTTTTTGGGGTCTTCTCGCAATGGCCTTGTGATTAAATCAGAGATTGGAAACGTAAACATTCAATAGTAAATTGATGGCGACCCATTGTTGAAGCTGTCACACACTGTCACAGGGCTGTGTGACTACGTGGGCCAGCAGTTCTTCGAATTATTAAATCAAACACTCGTATATTGGCGTCCTTGTGTGTATTGAAAATGCCCCAAAATATACAAAATAGCAGTTTTCTATCAAATTCATGTTGAAGTCGGTATTTTTTGGATTATTTTCAACTGTTATTATTTTCAATCGATATGTGACGAATTTCCAAGTACTTTTGAAATAATTTAAAAATATTTACATAATTGTGATTTCTTGAAATAATTGGTCTCCTCCTGTAAATCGTGAAAATTTATTATCTTTGGGGATCAATTACAGAAATTTGGTGAAAGTTAATTGTTCTGGTTCTTGTTTAATATATTTGGTTATCATTTAAATAATTATCATCGGTTTAAACTGTTTTGTTTTCCTAATAACGTAAAAAGTTATTATTTTCTGGAAGTAATGACACAATTATTCTCTAAATAATTTAGGATGTTCTTTCTGCGATAAGGAAATAATGAATAATAAGGCACATGGTTCAAGGTATTCGAAAAATTTAGATCTTTCTCCAGATACCCAAAGAACTGGCACAAGTAAATGGCGACTAGTTGTTTAAATAATTGAAAAATATCAGAAGCAAAGTATCTGACACTTAAACTTCGTGAATTGTGTCATTAATGGAAAGAAAGAATAAATTTTTACTCTTTAAATAAAGAAAAAAATGTACAAAAAAATGATAAATGTCCTTTAGAATAAAATATTGCACTCAACATCCGATAAATCTGTCTTTAATAATGCTGATTGTGGCATTATAATAAAATATGTTTCAAATTATTCAAAGAAAAGGTTTGACTTTCACAAAAAAGGAAGTCTGCATTCGAAGTTTTTCTTTTAAAAGAAAAAGATGAAGTCTAGATTTCAATTATTATTCTTATTACAACATTAAGCCGTTTCCCTTTCGGGGTAGGCATGACTCACTCGGCGGGGAAGGGAGT
>JAWWLR010216709.1:0-13127 GCA_035041075.1 Acraspis erinacei | reverse complement strand
CTGACTTATTGAATGACTTGGTCCCAACTTGGTTTTATTTATTTTTTTAGTCTCAGCCACATTAAAATAAAAAAATCTTTTTTAAACTAAAAATGAGTAAAAACATTTATATAGGTAAATTTCTTTATTTAAACGAAGAATTTCAAGTAGCTCAACATGTTAAGAAATTTTCTATTTCTAACAAAAATTTTTAGTTCTAAAAAATTAGAAATTTTTAAATTAAGGTTGAAGTTAAATCATAATGATAGATTCTCATTCATCGCTGCAATAATATTTTTCTTACCTTGAATACAAGAGCATATGTAAAAGCCCTTAAAAAGTAATTTATTTGTTATTCTCTTCATAGCTGTAAATCTCATGACTAATTCTCTTGACATGTGCTTTTTGATGACATTGGTGATGAATTTTCGGATTTGATTTTTTCTGTCAAAAAGTAGACCCGAAGAATTTTTCTGCAAAAATACAAAAAATATTCGTAATAATAAAAATAATTCATAATATGCTTGATTTCTTTTTTATATTTAAAGGAGCAGTTAACTGATTAGCTACTTTTCTATAAACAATATTTCAGAAAGTTTAATTCGTTAAAATAATGTATTGTTCAATAAATAAAAAAGGAGTTATTAAACCAACTTTAATTAAAATTTCGTAGTCTGAAGAATGTGCAATTTATTTATTTTATATTCATTTTTATATTAACCCTTGTTGAAGCTATTAAATAATTCTCCAAGTTGTGGCCAAAGTTGTAATTCAGCAAACATTGGACAATATCCACACGGGATGCTTGCAAAATTGAACAAGGCTTTCTAATATTGAGATATTCACCAGAAAAATTGCATTTGTTTAGTCATATACAATTATTTATTTTGAATTTTTATTTTTAACATATTAAAAATGTTCAATTAAATATGAAAAATTTGTATTTATTAATAATAATTGAGAAAAAAAGATATGCCGTTATCAATGGAACAAAGGTTGCTTCAAGGTCTACAGCACATATTACAATAAGCTCTTGGTTTTTATTGCTTTATTTTTTGTTTCTAACAATTAATAGAATAATGAAAAATGTAGCAATCAATTTTCAACGTAAATATATTCATACCCTACTTAATAAAATTTTAAGAAGATAGCCACGATTTCTTCTGTGCAGTTCATCATCATGTATTAGAACATCCTCTTCGATCTGATTTTAGAGACCGTGAAATTCCTTAGGTGCGCCAGATGCTTCTTGGGAGGCGGGTAAAGCTGGAAGTACCATTTTGCCCAAACACCGTCAGACCTATTCCATCATTGAGGGCTCATTTAAGGCTCATTTAATACCCAAAAGCCAAATTTTGGGCTTTGCATTTTTTCAAACAAATGCATGGTACTGTCAGCTTTACGTAAAGCTAGCAGTACCATGGTAGAAATATTCGTTATATCAAATTTTTTCTTTAACAGGAATTGTGGGCTCATTGAAGGCTCTTGCATGACCCATGGCGAAATTTTTTTAAAACAACCCCTATCATAACTTAGGGAATCATCTTTTAATTAATGTAAGTGCTCAAAATGATGACCTTCGGCTTCTATGCACTTATTAATCCGTAATTCAAATGAATTTCCACAACGGAGAAGTGAATCTTCTTGAATTTCAGCACATGAACTTGTAATTCGGTCAATCATATTCTCACGTGTTGTTGGTTTTTGTTTGTACACTTAGTCTTTCAGATAGCCCCACAGAAAGAAATATGGTGAAGTAAGATCTGGCGATCTTGTAGACACGAATCTGAAAATTGAGTACATCAGAATTGAAGGCTAATTTTAGGCTCTCCAACGCCCCTAAAATTAATTTTACAAATCCAGCCCTTGACATTAAAAACTACCCCTTACATAAAAGTGCTGATAAAGTGCTCTAAATATGCACTAATCATGAAGCTGAGTACATCAGAATTGAAGGCACATTGAAGGCTCTTGCATGACCCACGGCGCAATTTTTCAAAACCAAACCCTATCATTAAAAAACTACCCTAAAGATTAAATATGCACTAATCTGAAAATCGAATACACCCGAATTGAAGGCTCATTTTGTGCTCTCCAACGCCCCAAAAATCAATTTTCCAGAACCAGCACTTGAATTTAGAAAAGTACCCCTTAGAACCCTTAAAGTGCACACTTATTGTGAGGGTCGTAAAGTACATACTGGCTACACCTGTACCCCAGTGAAAACACCTTATAAAAATGAAACTATTTAACATTTTGACTTGATTTTTGGTTTGTAGCTTATTGAAGGTATATTTTATTAAATAAAGTAGATAATAAAGCTAAATATTAAAATTATGTGAAGTATGTTAAAACAATGCAAATATCAGAAAAGAGCGAAAAAATGGTTCTTTTCATTAAAAAATTAATAACGTTTTAATTTGTGCGTATTATGGTCTAAAAATGAAGGTTAGTCTTCTACTGATATGCTATGAAAAAATAGTATTTTGTTGGATTTAAAAAAAAGGGATATGAAGAGTCAAATTACTGAAAATTTCAAAAATTGCGTCGTTGGTACAGCTGTACCCCAGTCTGCACGTTAAGGGTTAAAAGTTCACAAGCTGAAAATTATCATTTTTATCAACCGAAGGATAAAAATTTCATATGTATAGTTTTGTATTACTGAAGGATTGGAAAGTCGTTTAGTAATTGCTTCAGTATGCATTTCTCAAAATCTTCAGTAGAAGACCGCTAATTTATTTAGTAAGGATTCGTATTTAAATTATTAAGACTTCCTGAGTGATACAATATTTTTTAACTTATTACTAATAATTCAGATTTAGGGAGTAGTACTCATTTTTTAGCGCAGATGCTATACTTTGGTATGCACATAAATATTTCCGTTAATACAGCTAATATTAACCGATTTTCATGAATCTTTTTCACTTTCTTCTAATGAAATGAATACATTAATTCAGCTAATTAAAACTGAATTAAGCCATGCCTTCATAATTATAATTTTGTAACTGACCCTAATATCGCAACTATAAGAGGGTCATAACTACCTCGAAAGCTATGCAAATAGTACATGTGTTATTTTACTTATGCTTTTGATTGTTAAGCAAAATAGAAACAATTTGTTGAAAAATATTCAACCGCTTCAAGTTTTAGCCTTTATTATTTTACTTTAGTGTAGTTTTATAGCACACGAGTCCCAATCGCAATCCAGGGCTTACGTGAGTTATCGTGGATCAAAAATGTTTATGTTTATCTTATTATATCCTGAGAAATATATATAAGAGACTTCTATAACGCAGGCCATTAGGATATTATATCCAATTTCAATAAACTTTTTACGTTTATCGGATGCGAAGTCATATGTCTAAATCAGGAAGAAAAGGAAAAGTGTTAGAAACTTTTTTTTATAAAATGGACATGTGGATGGAAAAAAGTGTGAGATATGGAAAATCGTGTCGAAGCATGTACAAGATCTGCTTTCGGCAAGAACACTGTACTAAAAAATTTTCAATGCTGATTTAAAAAAAAAAGCTGAATTTAAACCAAACAAAACGTCATTCTAATTGATTCGAACAATTTATCGGTGTTCTGTAACAGAAAACGTTTTTAACTTTAAAGTTTACTGCATAAAAGATGAATTTTTAAAATTCATGTTTGAAAAAGTGTATGCATGCTAACACAGTAATAAAATTAGACACATTATCAGCACTTCTATATAAGGGGTAGTTTTTTAACGTCAAAGGATGGTTTTGGAAAATTGATTTTGGGTTGTTCGAGTGCCTAAAATGGGCCTAAAATTCTGGTGTACCTGATTTTCAGATACGTGCACATTTAATTTTTAGGGTCGTTTTTTTATGACAGGGTTTGTTTTGGAAAATTGCGCCATGAGTCATGAAAGAGCATTCAATGAGCCTTCATCACTGATGTACTCAGTTTGATGATTAGTGCATATTTAGTGCACTTTATTAGCACTTTTAAGTAAGGGGTAGTTTTTTAATGTCAAGGGATGGTTGCGTACATATTTTATATTTAGGGTAGTTTTTTTATGATAGGAGTTGTTTTAGAAAAATTGCGCCATGGGTCATGCAAGAGCCTTCAATGAGCCTTCAATGCTGATTTACTCCATTTTATGATTATTGCATATTTAGTGCACCTCATAAGCACTTTTAAGTAAGCGGTAGTTTTTTAATATCAAGGGTTCGTTTTGGAAAATTGATTTTGGGGGGTTGGAGAGACTAAAAAGAGCCTTCAATTCTGCTGTACTCAATTTTCAGATTCGTGCATATTTAACTTTTAGGGTAGTTTTTTATGATATGAATTGCTTGCAAAAAAATCCGCGATCGGTCATGCAAGAGCCTCCAATGACCCTTCAATTCTGATGTACTCAGTTTTAAGATTAGTGCATATTTATTTCAATTTATCAGCACTTTTAAGTAAGGAGTAGTTTTGCAATGTCAAGGGATAGTTTTGGAAAATTTATTTTGGGGGTGTTGGAGATCCCAATGGGTCATCAATTTTGGTGCACTCAATTTTTCGATTTGTGTATACTTAATTTTTAGGTTAGTTTTTATATGATAACGGTTGTTTTTTAAAAATTGCGCTATATGTCATGCTAGAGCCTTAAAGGTACCTTCAATTCTGATGTACTCAGTTTTATGATCAGTGCACATTTTGTTCAATTTATCAGTACTTTTAAGTAAGCAGTAGTTTTTTAATGTCAAGGGATGGTGTTGGAAAATTGATTTTGGGGGCGTTGGAGAGCCTAAAATCAACCTTCAATTCTCGTGTACTCAATTTTCCGATTAGTGCATATTTAATTTTTAGGGTTGTTTTTATATGATAGGGTTTTTTTTTAATTGCGCCACGTGTCATACAAGAGCCTTAAACGAACCTTCAATTCTGATTTACTCAGTTTTATGATTAGTGCATATTTAGTGCACTTTATCAGCACTTTTAAGTAAGGGGTAGTTTTTTAATGTCAAGTGATGGTTTTGGAAATATGATTTTGGGGGCGTTGGAGACCCTAAAATGAGCCTTCAATTCTGGTGTACTCAATTTTCCGATTAGTGAATATTTAATTTTTAGGGTTTTTTTTATATAATAGGGGTTGTTTTTCAAAAATTGCGCCTTTTGTCAGGCAAGAGCCTTAAAGGTACCTCCAATTCCCATGTACTCAGTTTTATGATTTGTGCATTTTTAGTGCACTTTATCAGAAATTTTAAGTAAGGGGGATTTTTTAAATGTCAAGGGTTTCTTTTGAAAAATTCCGCCATGGGGCATGCAAGAGCCCCCAATGAGCCTTCAATGCTGACGTACTCAATTTTATGATTAGTGCATATTTAGTGCACTTTATCAGCATTTTTAAGTAATGGGTAGTTTTTTAATGTCAAGGGATGGGTTTGGAAAATTGATTTTAGGGGCGTTAGACAGCCTAAATTGTGCCTTCAATTCTAGAGTACTAAATTTCCATCTTCGTTTCCATCTTCGTTTCCATCTTCGTTTTAGTTTGCGGAGATAACGTTATTATGAGTATTTAAAGTCGCTTTATCGAAAAAATTGATTTAGGACGCTAATTAATATTTCTTCGGGGCCAGGCAGATATGAGTCAATTGACGTTGAAGAGTTTATGTAATGTGCAGCTGGCCAGTGCTTTACTAGACCAGTACTGGCCCAGTACTGCTCAACACTACAGATAGTTCATATGTTCTAAAATGTCTAAAAAATATAAATACAACTGTAGCTAAAAGAACTTTTTTCCGCTTACGTTTTAAGGGAAAAATTCTAAGTTCCATCTTAATGAAAAATTGTAAATATTCATAAAAAATTCGATTTCCTATAATTACAAAAATTTGTAAAGTAGGCTACGACGGGAAAGAACAAAATATTAAACGAAGAAAAATTTCAATCGATTATAATTGTTTATTTAATAATTATTTTATTGATATTCCTGTTACCAGTTTGTATATTTTATATGTACATAACGTCTTATAATAATAGATATTTAATTGGAAAAAGAGAGCTTAAAATTTGAGGTTTTAACTTTTCTTGAGGTGTAGCTTATAAGGATGGTTTTTCATCGAGTTTCAACTCGTAGCTTTAGCGCAGGGCTCTTCAGCATATTAATATTATTTGGGACCAAATTACCCCTCACTGAGGACCCCTAGTTTAGCGTAATAGTTAAGACTCCCGACTGCTAGGTGATAGATTTAGCTTTGGATATGTTGGTTCGGTAACCCATAGCGTTCGAAGGAACATTAAAATTTAAAGTCAAAATACTAGCAATCAATTAATTTTTATTTTTTAAATACCTTTTTTGTCATATCGGTAGATCATAGCAGTTGAGTGTGCTAAATTAACATTCCCTTGTACTATTCCAACATATCTTATCTGTAAATCTAGGACAAAGTTGGTTATTCCAATACATATTTCTTTGCATTTAGGAAATCTGTCTTTCATTTGAAAACATTTTTCTTTGTATTCATCATCTAATCTTTGGTACAATTTACTAATTTTCTATGGTCAACACTATCGTATTTTGAATCAATCCATATTTATTTAACTTTATTACTTATTTTATATAAACAAAATGTTGCTTCTTAGCATCAAAAACATACTGATTTCTTTCAAGGAAGATGTCTTTATTTTTAAGATGTATTTCCTTAAATATATTGTACATTTATTTCAAACAGCGAATCACATCTGTTAATAAGAAATACTGTTTATAACGCCGGGTCATATTTAGTTGCATGAAATAATTATCTTTTAGAATTTACGTTGTACTACTTGACATTGAAGCAAACACTCTTCATATCACAGAGCAGTCTTACAGTTGATAACATATTTTTTTATTTCGACGAATATTGCACAGTGTTAAGTAAATATTTATTTGCGTTCATCATTGTGCTGTTTACATATAAACAAAATATTTCATTGAACTGAAGAAACATTTCTGCGGCCATATTCTGCTCTACCATTTCTTTGATTCAAAGAAATATTATTTGAATCAGATTTTCTTTTTCAGTATCTGAAACTTCCAGGAAACTTTTTGATACTAATACTATTACGACCGATTACCAAGGAGTATTTTCAAACATTCATTTATTTGTTGCTACCAATAGAAAAGGTCATTCTTCAGAAAAGATCAGCCAAGAATATTTATTTGATACTTTTAGAGAGTTTATAGATCATATAAACTGTTAAATTTTTCGTACTGTACACAGATACGGCATTTTTGCCATATTTTAATGTTCTAGTATGGCATTTTTTGCCACATTTTCATTTTGTAGTACGGATTTTTCTTTGGCAGTAAGCATTGCTTTAAAAAATATGATTGAAAACTTTATTGACTTGTCAGTGACTTGTCACAGAAGAGGGTTCTTTCACATCTGGAACCCGTTTTTCAAATCTCATTGGGCCATGGGATATATTGCCCATATAAGTGGCTAACTTAAAAAATAAAATTAATTAAAAAATAACGCTAACGTTTTTCAGAAAAATGAGTCACAAATTCTAATAAACACAAATTTTTGAAGACAAATTTTGAAACATTACATTTCCGCCAAAACTTGATACAACTAATTTGTACATCATGTTGCATTATATGTATTTATATTTGCCATTATGCTGTTATTCGCGCTTTAGTCTTTACAAAGCTTTTACTTCACTTATTTAAAAACACATGTTTTACGAAAGGTTGAAAGGTAAATTAAAAATTTGATTTACGTAAAAGTACACATGGAGTATTCTGTGAACTATATTATTTTTAGTAATGAAGTAAAACGTCAAATATGCTTCTTTTTTATGTTCTTTTCCATCTATCTTCAAACAAGATGACTGACCTCACAGCACAGTTACCGCTGATTTTTGTTTATAGATTACTGTGGCCTACGGTCGAAATGAACTGTCTAACGGCCCTTGTCGTGAACAATACAGCCAATAATTTAGCTACATTTTGATGAAAGTATAATAATAATAGGTACCTCTAAGAAATTCTACATCATCGCAGAAGGTATCAAGCATCGTATTAAATTTAACTTCGAACATCCTAATCTCATCAGTCACTTGACTTAGTCCGTGGTTATGATGTATAACCGGATTCACCCGAGTAAAAGTTTTGAAAAAAATGTAATAGGCTCCAATAAATGTTCTTCACATACAGAAATTATAACTCTCTTTACGTAATTGTTTATAGAAACGGATGGGAACGATGAAGCTTATATTTTTTAAGCTATTTCATGAAGAAGTTTCAGCGGCAAAAAATGTATCAGATTCACCTCTTGGTATTTATGTAAGTGACCCTCGCATGACTGTACATACTTTTTCATAAAAGACTTTAAGCACATTTCCATTAATCCTGTTCAACCGTATTCACCAAGGGCATAAAGCATGCTTGTGTCGAGTTGTATTCTACAAACACGCATTTTGTATCAATGTCTGCAGGCAATATGGCTACCAAGCAATCAGATTTTCTCACAATGTGACAAAAATATGTTGAAGCAACATATAAATCCTGAGATGAATATTGGCAGAAGGCAGCGTTGTCTACTGGTCTATATTCATTGCCTAGAATGACATGCTTTGTACCCTTAGATGTTGTGCAGTAAACAGAAACAATGCCTTTTATGAAGAAAAAAGTACCGTTGGTGGTACGAATTGCGCTGTTATTTCTCCTGTACATCCGAGCGTATTCCTCCGCGTGATGCAAAACATTTTTGTATATAAATCGTTGGTACATTTGGGCCGTCGCATATACATTTTCATTCAAAAGCTGTGCAATAACAAACATTTGAATTTCGTCTAACTTTACTTGGACCGGGCATCCAAACAGTCGTAGGTGTGGACCATCTACAACACAACTATTTGTTCTTGCGAATCCTAACATTTTGTTGAACAGATTCTTTGCTCGTACGGAAGAGTTTTGTTTCGAAAAAATCAATTGTGAAACTTTATTGATTTTTTTTAAACGCAGATACGTTTTGCAAATTTGCAGAGGTATGGCTTGTGTTCCGTGAAACAATTTACCCAAAACTCCGTTGTACTGCTCAAATGGGAAAGTGGATGGTCCCCACAGTGCACCATACTTCGCTACCTATAGCGGGATGTGGAGCAGCAGATGCATATTAAATTTCATGAACTCTCTGCCATATAATACCTCCATTTGCGAAACGTACGTGTTTAACGTCTTCGTACCGAGTTCCAATTCACGCCCACTGATTTTTGTTTTCAAAAAGATCTGTATACTGAAAACTAGCAGAAACTAGTGCTGCATGAATGGCGAGGGTAAAAAATCCTTGAAGCACAACAAAGAGTAGTAGATCAAGAAATTTTTCCATTCTGCAGCTTTCCACTTTTTCCTGTTCTTAAGCGTTTGAGGTGGTCGAGTTATTTTACTAGGTGGTTTTACGTTTAATAAAATCTGATCAATTCTATCAACAAAATTCCCTATGTACCATGGTTCATCATGATACTTTGGATCGAGTAAAATTTCGACCATTCTTCTTACCACCCCAAGTAAGGCACAGTGCATATAATCTGGAACGAAAGAGTGTATGATGTGGAGAAATGGTAACAGCCTCAATAAAATTGATAGACCTTTTACTCCTCTAATAGGCTTCATAAGCTGGTCCTGAATGACGTGTCTGGCATCTGTTAAATGCTGTTCAACCGTACGCATTGCACCAATGGGGCCTGGGTAAACTCGAGCATGTCCTCTGTCAACAGGAATTCTCTTTCCTTCATGTAAACAGTATACGAACAGCCATGTTTGCCGTTGTACTGTTTTATATTCTGAAGAAGAGGTCTTGCAACGGAATCAGCAGTGCATACGATTGCGTTCACTTTTACAGTCGCCTCTTCTTCAGGAGTATTGACTTGAAAACCTTGCGTACTGAGTTCTTCTAACTCTTCCACAAAGTATTCTAGAAAAACGTCCATGTCAGGTTTTTCTTCCCCATACCATAATCCACACATGATGACATTCTCCTTTCGTATTTGGTAAGGCAGTTCAAGTATACTGACTAGAAGTGGCCACATGTTTTTAGATCCAGATTTGTGAGGCTGAACTCCATCAAGAAAAAGCATGATGGTAATATAATGTTCGGATATTTGTCCATTCACATGTAGTTCTCTATAAACTTCGCCGCTTATTACATCCGATTCATTCTCGGATGTTTTTCGCAATGAAAAATATATGTCACTCTCAAGAATTTTCGCTAATTCCTGTTTTAGCGGAATTTGCATGAAGTATTTATATTCTGTCTTTAGAAATACGGTTCCAAAAGTTTTATTACAGTCCTCACATGTTTGGTCTTTACGAACCGGATTGCAATTGTAACCATGACATAATGGATTATGGCAATCAGGACAATAAAATCGAGTAATGATGGAAGCTTTTGAATCAAATGCTGACAGCAATATGTGCTTTGAGCCATACACAAGATGCGGTAAATGGCAATCGATCAAACCCAGCAAAGCATCGATTGCTGATTCTGTCAGATTAAACCGTGAAGCATAAGACATAATTAACAATTCACTTTCAGGCTTTGTTAAGTGGCATGCATCGTACAGGGGAATCCTTTCCTGCAAAGTAAATTATTTCAAGGTGATATACTTTAACGCATAAATAGTATTTTATTAAAATAACCTAAATTGCCTTTTCCCGGGATCCACCCTACCGGAAAAATCTTCTGGCAGTCTCATGTCAGATCTGGCCGAGATCTGGCGTCGTCTAGGCCGTCTAAATATGACAGTCTAGTCTGGCCCAGATCTAGGACTAATCCACAATCCATGACATACAAATTTCTAAGTGTCAAAGAGCCAGTACTACGGGCCATTACAATCCAGTACTGGGGCATCGCCAATCTGTACTGGGCCAGTACTGCACCAGTGATGTATTTCTACCTTGGACCAGAGGCTGATTTACGCCAAATTAGAGTCTAGAGTCTAGACGGTCTACTAGTCTGGAGCTGAGCAACGCCAGAAGATGTTTCCACGAGGGTCGTAAGTCAATGAAAACGAGTTTTTTGTTTGATGGAAAAAATACTTTGCTTTTCATGAAACTCCCTCCCCCTAGTGCAAAAATTTTCTAGCGTTGACCTGCTCCAGACTAGACTGCCTAGACTCTAATCTGGACAGATCCCAGGTGGAAATACACCACTGATGCAGTACTGGCCCAGTACAGGTTTTCGGTGTCACACTGCTGGATTGTGACGATCCGCAGTACTGGCTCACGGTACTGGCAGGCAACAACACACGTGTATTTTATCTATAAATCTTAATTAACCTGCTTAGAATGAATACATATATTACAACATATTTTCATATTTTCATTCACATATTTTCAACATTTTTTTGGACGCATTGTTTTTTTTCAAACAAAATTTTGTTACGCCTATTTTTACTAAGATGTCATGCTGTAATATTTGTTTTTTTTCGCGATTTGGGCCATTTTACAACTATTGACAATGGCATAAAATTTCATTTGTAATGGGCATTTAAAATTTGTATCGACAGAACTTAGAAATTTGATCGCGTACTGCTATTAATCGCTGCTCATTTCTTGTATTGTATAATTTGAAAAACCCTGCCAGATTTTCGAAAATAAAGAAAGAAATGGCTCATTGTAATTTAGAAATTTTTATTATACGGATTGCGGACCAGGCCCAGATGTGGAACAGACTAGAATGTCATGGGTCTCGAAAGGTAGATCCAGAAAATTTTTCCACCAGAGTCGATAACTTATAAAAAGTTATTGTGGAATTCAAATGTCGTGAAATATACCTCTGCAAATTCTTCTTGTTCAAAATTGTCTTCGTCGCTAAATTCCTCATTATTATCCTCAGCATCGTAAAACATGTCATCGTGCTCTACCAGGTCATCGTCGGATAAAATGTCAGACTCATCCGATGAAGAATTTTGATTTTCTTCTAAGTTACATTGTACGAATGGATCATTGGGTTCTTCTGCATCAATTTCCATCTACAAAGCGGTACGCACAAGTTATTTTTCGTTCAAATTTATACCCAGGAAAGAGGAATGGATTGAATTAAAATTATTTGAAACGAAGTAGGTAAGGACACATATGTACGTAAATTCTATAGGTAAACTCCGCATGCAAAAAAATGGAGATCTGTTGGGGCAGGGGTCTCCACAATCCACAGGCTCCCGAATGCACAAAAAAATCCAAAAACTACCCCCATTTTCAAAGATCCAGCCCCTCGATGTTGGCAGTTTTGAAGAGCCCAAAAATCGGAGTGGGTATTTCAGAGAACCCCAAAAATCAGACTCTATTGACACAATAAAATTCTGAAAAATATTATTTTTTGACAAAATGATATATATGTGGAAGAGAGGGGTTGATTTTAGAAGTTAAGGGTTGGAGCCTAAAATAGAAGTGGATATTTTCAAAGAGCCCAAAAGACAGAGACTCCTTTGAACATAGAAAATTTTCAAAAAGATTATTTTTTTACAAAGTCATCTACGTGGTACAGAGGGGTTGATTCTAGACGTTAAGGGTTGGAGCCCAAAAATCGGAGTAGCTCTTTTTGAGGAGCCCAAAAATCAGAGAATCCATTGATACGGGAAAACTCAAGAAAGATTATTTTTTGACAAAGTTATATCTACGTGGTAGAGAGGGGTTGATTTTAGACGTTAAGCCTTAGCACGCCCCCGGGGTCAGCATGCCCCGGCTTTTAGTTAACATTTATTAATTTAAAATAACTATTAACTAAATAGTAACTAACTTTTAACTAACTTTTTACTAACTTTTTTGAATGGAAAAAGAATAACTTTCATAAAAAAAATAATTAAAAATTCATTAGTTTCCGTTTTTTCAATTCTTCACAAAATCTCCCACTTGAGACTCTCAGATAAATACCTTTTTTCAAAGTGCACCAAGGGACTTTTTTCATCTTAAAGTACTATATTTTGAGAGTATCAGGTTGAATTTGTAGAAAAAATATTAAAAACGGAGAAAGTTATGAAATTAAAAAAAAAATTTCACGTTTTTTCCAATTATTATTTTTACAGCGCACACAGTTGAATTTTTCAGCAATGTTTCACTTAAAGAGAAAGGAGCTGAAGGACCATGCTCAGGTGAGCAAAGACTTTGGATTTGTTCTCTGGAGTAGAGGGTAAATAGCGTATGAGCACCA
>JAWWLR010216682.1:0-23185 GCA_035041075.1 Acraspis erinacei | reverse complement strand
CCCTGTGACTTTTTTTTGTTTCCAAACCTGAAAAAGTCACTCGCCGGGAATAGGTTTGGGTCGAATGAGGAGGTCATTGCCGCCACGGAGACCTATTTTGCAGTCCTTGAGAAAACGTATTTTTTGGACGGGTTGAAAAAGTTGGAGCATTGCTGGGCCAAGTGTATTGAGTTAAAAGGAGATTATGTGGAAAAATAAATAGCCACTTTTCCAAAATTCTCGTTTTTCTTTTGTAGGCTAAGTACTTGTGGAATGACCCTCGTATATACAAATTTTGGAGTGTATATTTTTTATAGAATCTTACAAACGAAGCATTCAAGCGGTATTTTTACAAAATAAAAATGAATATGCTTCGACACCTATAGCACACTCGGTAACGGTCAAGGAAGAATATGCAAACAAAAATATGATTTTGGGTAAGATTGAATACGTAGAACACAAATGGCGGATTTGCGGCGATCGCAAGATCTTGAAAATAATTCTAGGTCAGCAACCTGATTTCACGAAATTCCCATGTTTTCTTTGCTTGTGAAATAGTAGGATCGCAAGAATCATTACCTTAAGAAAGATTGGCCAGCTGTATCGAGCGCAAAATTGAAAGAAGGAGTCTTTGAAGGACCACAAGTTCTTCAGATGTTGAGAGATGAAACGCTCATTGCCACATTGAATTTCAAGAAACGAGATACATGGCTGAACTCGCAACTACACAACTCAAAATAGATGGAATACGAATATGGTCGCAGACTTCTGTTGGATGCTTACAAGAGAGAGTGTTCATAGTGGCAAGTGGCAAAGACGAAATCCATTGCTCAGATATTTCGAAGCCAAGAGACGTCTAAAGAATAAATAAAATTGTTATCATTGCTTTGCTGGCTTTGATACTGATAGACGAAATTAAGAATTAAAAAATGAGGTGGTGTTTAGTTTACAAAATTGTTCTGTTTTTCCAAACAAGAGTTTTCTTCTGAATGAGGTTACGGAATTTTGTGGTTATGGCGTTTTATTATTACGAGCTAAGGGGATTATGAAGACATGAGGTTATTGGGTTACCAGATTAAGGTGAGGAGGGTGAAAATAGTACCGGGCAAATAATTTTTGCGGTTTCAGCGGAGTTTTCAAAAATTAATATTATAAATATTATCAATAGTACACCTGTAGTCTGATACTATTAATACTTTCCGATATTCATGGTAAAGTTCTGCTATGGCGCTATAGTTGCTATCATTGCCAGGTCACGTACACAGGGGAAATATGTAAAGGAGAGGGAAGAAGTATCAGAAACTCGAAAGACACAGTATGGAATAAAGAAGGGGATGCTCTAATATGATAGATAGAAAAAAGAGGTTGGGATTTACTAAACGGGAATACTGCGGGGGTATAAATTGGAGAATATATTTTTGTGAGAGGGAAAGTGGCTTCGGTAAAAGATTAAATCATTACGAATGATGGAGGATGAGATCAATTGAAAAAAGAGGGAAGTAAAAGAGAGGGAGAAAGAGAGAGGGTGGAATCAGACAATGAAC
Organism: Acraspis erinacei; assembly: GCA_035041075.1. Lineage (NCBI taxonomy): Eukaryota > Metazoa > Arthropoda > Insecta > Hymenoptera > Cynipidae > Acraspis > Acraspis erinacei. The sequence continues at coordinate 21,662 of JAWWLR010216682.1, read as the reverse complement.
TAATTAATATACACCTGGAATGATAGCTAAATAGAGCTAAGTGGGACACGGGTGGAAGGATATTTAAAAATAATATATAGACAGAAGAGTTCGAAGAAAAGGTAAAAGAAAATCTGGAAGATGTTGCATGTCGGGAATTGGGGGTATAATAAGAATACAAAGAAATAGACAGGAAGATAAAGGGACTTCGCATGGTCGAAGAATTTAAGAGAGCGAGAAATAAGGGAAATAAAATCAGGGACAGAGGTACTGAAATTCATAAATAAGTTTAGAAAAAGGACAGAAGGAATAAGCAAGAAAATCGGTGAAAAACTTTGGAACAAATACTTTTAAAATTTTAGAGACGGGTTGAATGAGAGGAAGTTGTCAGGTGGATAAGCAGTGTTGCCAGATGGTTGACGGTCTTTCCTCCCAGACCAAATCAAACTAAATTTGAAAAGCAACTAACTGAATTTAAAATAATTAAAAAATATAAAAAGATTAATACCATTGAGTAGAATTGAGTAAATTTATAAGAGCTCAACAGGGATCTTAAAGAATTTAGGATGAGTCAATAAGAAATCAGAGCGAATTCGAAATGAATTAAAAAAACATGTTTCAAAACCTTTTCAATTTTGAGTCCCTACGAAATTCCTCTCTACTTCTGAATAAATTATTTGAAATCCATTCATATATTAAAATCCCTTAACATCTCTTAAAATCAATATCACCTTTTTAAATCCCTTGAAATTGTTCAAATCTCTGAAAATGCCTCGTAATCTTTTAAAACATCCTAAAATATTTCAAATAATTTGAAATCCCATTAAACTACTGAAATCAATTAAAAATTTCTTTGCAATCTTTTACAATAGCCTAAAATATTTCAAATCTTTAAAAAAGTTTTAAAGTACCTTCAAAGATTATAAAGCGCTTAAAATTGCCAAGGAATTTGAAAAAATGACTTTAAAATGTTTCAAATCTTTAGAATATTTTATCACTTGATTTTCAGGATGAAATTAAGATTTAGTCTAAGATTTAGTAAATAAATAAATAAAATTTTCGGCTCATTAAAGATGAATCAATGACAATACAGCCTGAATTATAAATCTCTTAAAATCTTTAAACCCCCACAAAATACCTCACTTCTCATAAATAAATTTTTTGAAATGTGCTAAAATGTTATAAAATCTCGTTAGATTCTATGATAATATTTCCTAAAATCATTGAAAATGTTTCAAAATACATTAAAAGCTTTAAAAGCTATTAGAAACTTTTAGAAAATTCATTATCCTAATATATTTCAAAGGCTTTAAAATGTCTTCTAATTAATAAAATGAAATAATAGTTCCTTGGAATATTTTAAACATTCCTGAAATATTTCAAATTAAAAGCTCTTAAAAATGCCTTGGAAATTTAAAAATACCCGAAAATCTTAAAAATCCCCTTAAATTATTGAAATATATTAAACACTTTTCGGACCCTTTAAAAATACCCTGTAAAAACTAATCTTTAAATTGAGCCTCACTCGCCGAGGATTTTTTATACTTTTGAATGTACTTTTTTTCGACTGTATAGGAGGCATGTTTACATAATTGGCAGGGTTATATTTACCAATATAATTCTGAATTAAAATTTGAAAAGTTTGTTGAATCTTATTTTTTCTGGTAGAAAACTTGACTGAAAATGGAAATTTGTAACAGATTTATCTTATACCAGTAAACATGAAAAAAGGAGCTGGATTCCTTAAAATGATTAGTAATTTGTTACGATAATAGCACTTTCATTCCAGACCAATTGGATTAAGCCTCGTAAATCAGCCTACAGGCTACGACCAATCACTTGCTGTTTAATAATTTCTGGTAATTTAATCCTTTTCCTCTTTCTCTGCCCAAAATGTAAAGGCATTTTCATACCAATCTTTTCGGCAGTGGCAGATAGTCTGCCTACAGAAAGTCCACAAGAGTAAAAGAGATAGTATACGATCAGATTTGTCCTTCTCTTTCACACCTATTGGCTATTTTCATACAGGCTGCCCACCACTGCCGGAAAGCAGAGGCATGAATAGGACATAAGAAGAGATGTTAAAGTGTGCTTGGATCATGTGTCGTTCGAAAAAATGGTAATTAAAATATATTAGGGATTGTAACAAGAACCTCTCAAAACCCCGGATGAAAATAAAAACCACTAAGTTTTCCACTAAACAATTTATCTCATCAGAATTCCTACTTAAGGACGAAAAACCCCTCAATCCAGTAGGAAAACACTGATCTGGCAAAACTGTGGCTAAGGGAGAAAGACAAAGAGAAGGGGGCGAGGAGTTGAATGATGAAGAAATAGAAAGCCAAATTAGAAAGTTGACGAAAGGGAAAGTCTCAGGTATAAATGGAAGGGTTGATTGCGCTAGTAAACAAGTAGGAGCATAACAGATAAAATTAATGTATTGCAACATGTAGTAGATAGAGAGTTGTCAAAGGAGAAAGAAAAAATCTGCGTCTTTTTGATTGATCTGAAGAGAGCTATTTCGTCAGTACAAAAAAAACGCTATGGAAGGTTTTAGAAAAACGGGATGGATAAAGATCTGGTTGACAGGATAGAAGAGATTTATGCTGAAATGCAAGACAGCCTAAGTCCGATGCTATTCGCTGTGTTCATGTCAGATATAGAGGAATTACAAAAGGGTATAGGAGAGGGGACAGTAGTAGGAGGAAATAGTTTTAGAACGCTAGAATATGCTGATGATATTGTGATATTAGCGAAAAACAAAGAAGCGCTGACGAGACTAATAAGAAGGCTAGAAAGGTACTTGGAGGGTAAGAAGCTTATTCCAAATGTAGAAAAGCCTAAAATTCTAAGACTCAGGAAAGAAGTTGGAAGGGAAAAGGAATATGCATGGAAATGGAAGAGAAAAAATGTAGAGAAGGTAAAGGAATTCGTATACCTGGGTTTTCATTTTAAGAAAAATGGAAGGCAGGGCGCGCATGTAAGAGAGAGATTAAAAAAGCGTCAGCGGTAATCAAACAAGTATGGGCAATTTCTGAAAAAGTGTTGAAGTATCATTTTAGAAAAAATCAAGTATGATTGATTCACTGGTGGCAAGTCTAATATTTTATGGCGTAGATATATGGGTATGGAGAGAGTATGAAGGGGTGAAGAGACTGCAAAAGAAATATTTGAGGTGGTCCTTGGGCTTGGCAAAATGCACTCCAGCATACTTAGTCAGGGAAGAAGTGGATAGATTTGAAATGAGAGTGCTTTGAATAAGAAACAGGCATCATCGAGGCAAACATTGTTTACAAGAGTTAAGTAAATTGCGAGCGGAACATGTGGAACACAGAAGAGCGTAAAAGGAAAAAAGGAATGGTACGGATTTGTGTAATCGGCACCCCTTCTCGAAAATGGCTAAAATAATAAATTGTAGAGACAAGTTGGAGGATAAGTAGGATAAAGAAAAAGTATTAACGTAAAAGTGTTTAGGAATCATGTAATCAATTCTGGGCCGAAAGGCTGAATTTAATAAATACATACAAGCAACTATAGGCAAAAAAAATGGAATAAAGTTTTCATTTTTTAAGTTGCAAATAACAGCAAAGAATCACATACGTGATTTTACTTAGCTTTATTGAATCATAAAGAGATCTGAATACAATCTTTTGATGATGACAAAACTGTATTTTTTCAGAACTGTATGCCTCGGGAGAAGATCCATTTTTGCCATATTATGATCATGCCTCTCCCCAACGGAGTCACCAATCTCCTCATCTAGCTACTGTCGAAGATCGCAATGATCCGAATCATCAACATCATAACCTAAATAGCCCAGAAAACCAATTCCTCCTACATAATCCATCCTTGCCATATGGTGGCCAGCCTTCTCACAAATATCTTACCCTGCATGAACACCAAGCTACTATGGAATATCATAACCCACCTCGGGAGGCAAATCCTAACCAAGCTCTTAGCCTATACAATCACCGAACTACTGTGGATTATCATTACCCACTTGCTCAGGCACCGCATAACTTGATTGGTTCACATACCCCGTTTTTGCCACACGTTGGCCTATCTTCTCATCAATTTAGTAATCAATATCCTAACCCAACCATCCCACATATTCCATTCCAGTCACTTAACCTAAATCCCCCACATAACTCAATCCTCCCAAATCACTCATCCCTCCCAGGTCACCCTCCACCGTCCTCTACTATCAGTTATTTAAACAGAGTAATTGGGATTTGGCGGAATCATCTTCATCAAGTCTACCATGTTCAGCTTCTAGGTTTAAATATTTACCCAGACGAGGAATATAAAAAGCATAACATGTACATAACCCGTGGTATATTTGAGGCAGACTTTGACATCGTCGTTTACATAAATGAAAAGAAGGAAGTTATAGGAGCTACGCTTCCACCAGACAGAGCAGGTACAAATTAATGTGACATATCATTTTTGGTGTAAGTGAAACCTAAAAGATGAATTAACGCTCAGAATGGAATAAGGGTACAATGGCGCTAAAAGTATTATCAAAGTGTCTCGTGATATCTAAATTTTAAATTTGAAAAAGTTAAAATCTAAAGAATATGATCTCATAGAGAATGACAAGAGAAACCTTTTTCTACTTGCATTTTTTTCCCGATAAACATTGTTTAATAATAAAATGAAAACAAAAAGCAAAAAATAATTTTTTCCCTGAATTCAATTATTTTTTAATATTATAGTAATATTATTATATGCCAAATTTTTTAAAATCTGATTGAAAGTGATAAATACGCAGTATGCTCTAGTGATTTCTACAAAACTAGGAAAACAAATTAATGTTTTGATAATTAGCAGTATCAATTTGATCGAAAAAGTTCCTTGAATATGATTAACGACCGGTGTGAATTTACAATTAATTTTTCTTAAATATTGCCAGCTTACACTTAAAAAATTTTTTGTACTCCTCGCGAGAGTATATTGCGTGTTTATACCAAATTTCAAACGATTTAAATAATATTTGGCTGAGTTTTGAGGGCTTATGTGTTAAAAAAATAATTGAATTCGTGGACATTTTTTGTCCACGAATATTTTAAACAGCACAAAGTATCATCTTGTCATTCTTCTTGCCCAGCTACCTCTTACGATAATGAAAAATTCAGATTACAAGATTAACTTGTATTTTTGAAGATTGCAAGATATGTGGACAAAGATTGAAAAATATAAGCAGGAATTTGTTTTCTAGAATATGAAAAAATTTTAGGTAAAACAAATTGTTTCATTAAATACTAAAAAGTTTATAAAGATTAGAAAATAATTGAAGTCTTAAGAAATTTGAAAGCTTTCAAGAGAATAAAAAATTTCTTAAGATTTTTCGCAAAATTACTAATTTTTTTTATTTAAAAAATGAATTCTCAGAAAATCATTAAAAAAGTCAAATCATTTTCAAAGATATGAAGAGCGTGTACAAGTCTTAAGAACAACAAAAGCTTTTTAAAAATTGTAAGAAGATTAAAAAGTATGGAAAAACTTTCCAAAGATCCCTGGAAAAATATGACATATTTTATTTTTTATTTTGTAACTAATATTTAAAGAAAACTAAAACAGATTTTGACAGTTTTCTACAAATATGTTTAAAATATTTATGTAACTAAATGATAATCAAACATGATAATAAAACATGATAATCCTTATTTTCTCGGTCTTTTGTGTACGGTCAATAAAAGTAAAGAAAAATTAATTATGAACTTTCCAAGTTAAATTGAATTTTATGATTTGAACGCTTGCCATTTTAAGCGTATAGAATGAAATCTATTAAGACTTTTAGATAAAGAAATTTTAATTAAACCTATTCATACGACAAAATTTCATTCTTTCAACTTTTACAAATTTTATTGTTTAAAAATTCAGATTTAGTTGAAGAAATATAAATCCAACTTATTATTTTGAAAGCTCTAAGTTGAATAATGTATCAATACAATTTTCAAATTGTATTGTAGTTTAAAATGGAAATAAATTATTTATTGAATTCCCGTTCAATTTTTTTATATACATAAAAATTTGTTCTTGCTTTGAAATATTTTTAACTATTTCTTGTCAAGGGTTTCTAACTGTCATGACGTTAGCTCATACTAGATTTAAAAAAAGGCAGTATGATTTACGAAAATTTCAACGTTCATTTATGATAGCTTGCCGTAAATTTCCCAAAATTGAAATAAAAAATGTTTACAAAATTCCCGAAATTCATGGAAATTTTCTCTAATTTATGGTATTTTTACATGTAAATATGGTAACTTATCATAAATTACCCAAAGTTCAATTTTCAGAATTGTTATAAATTTTTCGGCAATTTCTTAAATTTTTTGGTAGTTTATGGTAATATTACAGGAAATTTATGGTAGATTACCATAAAATTACCGAAAATAAATTTAAAAATGTTTATAAATGTTCGGAACAGTATGCCAAATTAATTTTACAGGTAATTAGTTTGACTTACCATAAATTACCGAAAATGCAATTTTCAACATTGCTATAAATGTCCGGAAATTTTTTAAATTTTCTGGTAATTTATGGTAATATTACAGATAATTTATAGTATCTTACCATAAAATGCCCGAAAATAAATTTAAAAATATTTATAAATTTATGGAAATTTATGAATTTCTTGGTAGTTTATTATAGTTTGTCTTAAAGTAAGATGTTAGTTGAGCAATGATATTTGCCTTAGTAATATATTAAATTATAAAACAGGAAGATGATGTTCATTTGACGATTGAAAACTAAACATTTTTATTTAAAAAAATATTTTTCCACTTGTGAAATTGGTAATATATGGTAATATTACAAGCAATTTATGGAAACTGAAGATAAATTACCCAAAATTCAATTTAAAAATTCCGATAATTTACAGGCATTTTCTGAAATTTTGTGATAATTTATGGTTATTTATCAAAGAATTCCCCAAAAAATTCAATTTTAAATATTTTGATAAATTTCCGGAAAGTTACGAAATTTGCTGGTAACTTATGGTAATATTACAGGTAATGTGTGGTAACTAAAGATAAATTAGCGGCAGTTCAATTAAAAAATTTCTATAAATTTCTGGAAGTTTTCCGAATTTTTTGGTAATTTTTTTGTAACTTACTTTGCTAATTTGCTTTTTTAGGTAACTTTCCATAAAATTCCCAAAATTTAATTTAAAAATCTCTTTAAACTTATGGAAATTTATGGAAATGTTTGGTCATTTATAGTAATTTTACGGGAAAATATGGCACCTTGCCTTAAATGATTCAAAATTGATTTTTAAATATTTTGATAAATTTCCGGAAATTAATTAAATGTTTTGGTAATGTATGATAGTTTGTCCTATAATAAGATGTTAGTTGAGGGATGTTATTTGTCTAAGTAATATAATAAATTATAAAATAAAAATATGATGTTCATTTGAAAAGTGACAAAATTTTTTTTTCAGTTGTGAAATTTGATCATTTATGCTAATATTAGAGGCAACTTATGGAGACTGAAGATAAATTATCCAAAAGTCAATTGAAAAATTCCTATAAATTCCTGAAAATGCTGGGAAATTTTTTTACTGATTTATGGTAACTAATCACGAAATGCCTAAAATTAAATTTAAAAATGTTTATAAATTTCCGGATATTTATGGCAATTTAAAAAAAAAAGTCCCAAGCAAGAAAATAGCTGGTCCTGATAAAATCCCTTGCACAAAATTTAAGAAATGTTCTCACTTTTTATTTCCTTAATTAAAAATTATATTTTACTTGCCTCTAAAAAATGGTAATTTTGCAAAAATATGGATTCTACTAACTACAAAATTATATCTATAACATATAGATTATCAAAGACCTTTGAAATCTGTTTAAACTCGAATGCCAAAGATACGACAAACTCGGGAATCGGGAAATCCAAAGACACTACCTTGTGCGTAAGTATGCACACAGGCCTACTATGCTCATACGCACGTCTAATTTAAGGTAGTGCGCACTTGTGAATGCTTGGCTCTCAAATAGAACATGGGAAGAGAGGAAAAGATTCTCCTTGACCCTTTGGAGTTGGGACGCTCGCATCTGTGGGGCACTCCTATCTTTGTAGTTCGTATCTTTGGAGTTCGAGTTTACATAAGAACACAAAAACCCCAGTATATAAAGTACTCAACGTGTTCACTCACAACTTGCTGCATACAACCAGGTTGCACAGAAAAATTGTCAATCCTTGAAATTACAGTGATTGAGTTGTTTTGAGTTGCAAAAAAGAATAAAACACCTGCTAATGAGAATGTAGCATTGTTCATGTTCCAGTTTCACACCTAAGGAATTCTTATTTGGAAGAAAAGAGCAATTTTCGAGAACTACTTTTTGTAGTTTCCGTAAATGTCAACAAGTTGGAATGGAATATTAAAAAATTTAAAATTGTGTCAATTGTTACAATTCGTAATGCAGCACTATCTACTGATTTTAATAACAGATTTAATGGATATGAACTTGAGAGAATATTCACTATAATTGATCTGGGCCTAAATTTGGATCCTTGCCTTACATTTAAAATCAACAATGAAAAAATGGTAACGAGCACAACTAAATCTCTTGGATTTTTGTAACGGATATGCAGGCTCTTCAGAAATACTGTTACCGTAGAAACACTATTTAAAACGTTAGTAAAACCAAAGATGGACCTGTCCACTACTTGGTCGTGATATTTCTATTATAAGGAATAGATGTAATGTTTCTAGGTTGAAGAACAAGCACGTCTATAACAGTATTGCATTTCTATTTTAAATAATTCGAGGAATTGTTACGTTCCACCGTTTCTAATTTAGATCTGGTAGATCCCTTCTAGAAGCCCAGACTGACGAAATAAATTTTTAACACTAACCCCTCTTTATAAGTTATTATTACTCATAAAATTGTTTAATTTTTGTCAGTTCTATATTTTTTTACAAATTTTATCTTTTGCTCTGTAGATTGACCCACATCGTTTATACTTCAATAGTATACCGGACAAATTTCTTAGTGTGCTCTAAACCGAAGTTGCTGCGGATACTTTTAAATCCTCCAACAATTTACTAATTCCTTTGCATATCAGACTATTTCGAATATTTTAAAATAATTTCTTTAATGCCGTTTTGAAATTCGGAATTAAATTAATTCTCTGGCGATTCCTCGCATCACTCTTTATTGAGACATTTAACGTCTTACCCATCAAATGAATTACGATACAAAAGAAAACGCCGCGTACTTATAATGTTTTGCTGAATCTCTGATGTTTACTTGAGAGGCGCCTCAGGACCGCGGACGGGTACCGTTGATCACGGATCGATTAGATAAGGGGTTCTTCTCAGTGCGAGAATCTCTTTCGCCTAGGTTGGGCGATTTATTTTAGTAAGAATTTCGAAAGTAGTGTAACCACAGAAACTTCAATTGGAAATCAAACCAAATTTCTGATGGGTAACGATTTCTCATTGTGTAATAGTCGCTCTGTACCTATGTAGGAATATTAAGAATTTGCTGACTTTGAGGGCATTCCTCATTATTTGTCAATCATTTGCCTGCGAGGTGTGTTTTGCAATGGAAATCCCTGAGCGAGCACTCACTGAGAAATCTCAGATTGCTGCGCTGCGTATCTGAGGAGAACTCTTTGATGAACTCTTATTAGTTTTTGAAATCTTTTGTCAAGCGTTGATCATTTACTCCACAAAGCGCTAATACATTTATACGTTGGTGATGCACACGCTGGCTCGGTCAAGTCAAATTGACGGCGTACTCCACCCGAACGTCGCCGAGCTTAGCCAAGTCTGATTTCTCTTCGAGAGTCCCAATCTGGAGAAGTTTGTGAAATGCGGGCACTCCCAGCAATAGGAAATAAATCTTAGCACTCTCCATGCGAATTCGATTAAGACTGTCCCATTAATAGTTTTCAGATTCCCAGATTTCTCAGTGAGCATCCCCTCGGAAATTCCTGGTGACCAAAATGTGAACATTCAAATTTTTCTGCATTTTCATTTCTTAAGATTCTGTCCTAGATTTAGATTTCATTAAGAAATTGAAATCTAGTACGTATGTTTTTCAACGTGAGGAGCATTCAATTTAGTGTGAGTGGGCAAATCTTACCCTGCTACAATGTATGCAAACTCAGCATATGTGTAATTTTTCTTTGCAGCCACCGTGGTTCTTACTTCTCTTTCTCTTTCTTTATATCTCTGTCATTTCTTAATAGTTATGATTCATAAATAAATTTTCCTTCCAATTCTTTTTTAATTTTTCCAAAATTAGGCCGATCAAAAAAAAAAAATTTGTTGTAGGCAAAACCTTATCATAATAACAGACTGTCTTGAAAGTCAGCAAGAAGTATCACAATCTCTCAAGCCTAACCTAGTGTCTGATCATTTTATGATTAGCACAGAACAAATTTATCTATGTTCAGCTTTGGTCAATGAATCGTCATTCGTCATTCATCAATGTTCATAAATCGTCTTGTGTGCAAATCTAAAAAGGGTTTACACACATATACACAGCAAGAATTTTATCTCTTCGCCATTTAACTACACACATTTTGCAATGCAGTCCAAAAATTTGTCTCACTAACAGAAGCCTGATTTAGAAGTATAATTAATTTTTTTTTACGATAAGCTGTATATTTTGAGGTTGATCTATGATTGCACGATCTTTTCCCAAACTATTTAAACTTCAAAATTTGGATATCACGAAGAGCTTCTGCAATTATTTTTCGCGTTTTCGATTGCTCTTACTTCTGTTGCACCCGAGGTCGTCAATTTTTATTGAAACGATTGACTATGAGGAGAATAGTCTTTAGTGTTCTTAAATTTTAGATACTACACTGAGAAATCGTTACCTTCCTTATTTTTTAAAATAATATTTAACTGTTCAGTTTTAAACGATTGTATAATTTTTGGCTTCAATTAAGAATTATGAAGTTTTTAATTTAAAGTTTGATTTTCTTTCTTTATATAATAGCAAATCTCTTTTTTTCAGATGGTCTTAAGATGTTCCTATATAGATTGTACATTACTTGTTATGGAGAAATTTTTTCGGTGCAGCTTAGTTATTCTACACGAGATGTGCTATCATTGAAACATAGAAATGGTCAACATGAGACTTCAGAAGATCCTGTATATCGTCGTAGACATGGTATTAAAGATGTGCGGTACTCTATTTGCGGAATACACTTTTACGTTACCATACAAACCAAGCCAAATTTCTATATTTGGAGAGGTTATCTTGACCCAGCTCAGCCCTCAGAGGACTTAACTCAAACCCCTCAGCCTAAGATGAAGAAAAGGAAACGCTCTATAGTAAAACATGTATGAAACATGCTCAAAACATTTTTATGTAAGTTTTTCAAATCTGAGAATTACCAATAGACAGTAATAGTTAGATAAATTTTATTGTAGACAACTATTTGTCATCGCAATCTGGTATGAAAATGAAGGTTAGTTTATTCATAATTGTAACAGTATAACTTGTAACTTACTTAATAATCTTAGTAGTAAATATTAATAATAGTAAATATGATAATTACAAATCCAAACAAACATATGTATCAAATATAAATTTTGTAATTAAAAAAACGTGAAACTTTTATTTGATTAGTTTTATATAATAAAGTGCATGAATAAAATATGTATTTAGTTTTAGAAAGATACAATTTCATCATTTCTTAAGGATATAAAATGTTATAGTTCGTCACACTTTGCTTTGTCCGAATTAAAAACTGTAGTCTGTAATTAAAAAATATGCAATTTAAAAGATGCTTAATTTTTTAAGCAAATCTTTTCGTTTTCCAGAGCATAATATTTTTATCGTATTGAAAATGAACTTCAAAATGCTTTTTTAAACTATTAAACTTTAATGTGAAACGATTTAATAGAAATCGATAAAAAATTCAAAAATGTTTGATTGAATGTTTATTGTTTTCGCTTGAAAAGTATACCATAACATTTTTGGTTAAAATGAATCAAGTCTCTTTGTATAAAAATTATCACACAGGATCTCGGCAAAGTCTTCAATTTTGGACAATAACCTAGACTAGAAAATTCTGAGCCCTATGTATTTCGATAGAAGTATTAACTTGTCCCTCATCCTCTGTCGTCGTACCTAGAATCATGTCCCCCTCCGAAGATGAACCTGTCATTCGCAGTTTCACTAAAATGCTGGATATTTTGAGGCCCAATCGAAATTCCCAAGGGAAGTCAGAGAAGAACAAAGGAGAAAAATCTCAGGTTTCATTTTTTTGCATACTGGTAGACTAGATGGTCGAACGGGCTTTGGCGGTTTGATTTTAGTGAGTTGTTATAAGAGTAAATTGATTTTAAAGCCACGTGTTCCGACCATAGAGTCACGCCCATTCAATCTTTAAGTGTTCGCGAGTGTTTCTTTTGGGTTTCGTGCGTGCCTTAATCGTGTTCGCAATTGCCTTCCGGATTTTGTCCTGTCTAAAGAAAAAAATAAATAAAATACGAAAAGGACTATTGAGAACATCTTCCGATATTTTCACACCCAATAAAAAAATGGTCTCAGCTGCATCAAAAATTGCCACGTGGTTCCTAAGAGCGCCCATTACTTCCCTTTTTCCCTTTGGCTGTTTTCGTTTTGATTTTTCGTTCTTTTTCAAAAGTTTAGTCAAAGAAAATAAATTTGAAAAATTAAGTAAATTAGTAAAAATAAAATTTAACAAAAACAACCGAGTGTCTCCCGACTTTCCAGAAACTTCGGAATAACCAAAATGAACCAACAAAATACATTTTTTTGCGCTACCTGTCGAAAAGTCAACGAAAAGACTGAAATTTTTTAATCACTATTTTCGGTTTCGAACAATTACCTTGTCGTTGCAATGGCAAGATGTAGGCGTCGTCGGTATTTATAATGAAAAATAGACATATAGAATTAAAAAATTTTGCCGAACCATAATACAGAGATAAATTTAACTTAAATCTTTAAAATTTTATGTCTACAATTTCTTTAAACAAATTTTTTGGTAATTTTTTCCGTCGAATTTGGCCTGGTCTCTCACTCGGAACTACGACAATTCAAAATGGCATTTCTAGAATTAGCGAAAACGCTAAATAGGTATACAGAAATGAAGGACTTGATAGGAGAACTAGATAATTCCGACATATTCGAAGCCATCGGTTACAACAGACGTCGAAACCGACGAGGAAAATAGCCGACCATCTCAACCCCCAAAACGGGATTCAGAATACAAATTCCCGGATTCAATTAATAAAGACTTGAGCAATATCAGACAGGAATCAAGAACCGCATTAGATTTGCCGACAATTAACGAAGTTTCGAAGCCTTTTACGAAAACTCGCGTTTTCGACGATTCGACTAGATAAAGGTTTCCTTAGGCGGAAAACCGTCAAAACCCGATTTGCAGACGCAGTCTGAGTCAGAATTATGGGTTCAGGTCGAATACCGATACGGATCTAGATAACGAATCCCGAAATTAAATAACAGAACGAAATTGCGGTAGATATTTGACCTACACCCAACAATGCCCGAAGTAACCAACACCTTGCCTAAAACGAAATAAAGGGGAGCAAGGGAGTCTCTTAAGGTAGTCTTTCAAGGGAATCTTTAAGGAGAAGAAACGTAGGATTCCGTAGGGATTCAGAAAGGGAGCGCTCGTCTGAAAGGGACAGAACTTATGACACAATTTATATAATTATATATAAAAATACCTTACCTTATTTTTTTTACCTTATTATATAACGATATATAATCAAAGTAACCACGACCTGGTGGAAATTATCTTTAGTTGGAAAATAGTGTTCGATGGTAGCAGTAAACTTAGTCCCGATAGCTTTTTGACAAAAACAGGAGATCGTAGGAAGTTAGCTCAAGTAACGGACGAGGAACTTCTCACAGCAATGCCGGTTTTGTTAAACGGAATAGCACAAAAGTGGTTCAGAAATCACGAACGAGAATTTTACAATTGGCGTTAATTAAAAAATAGTTCGACTCCCAATTTGGTGATGACGATTTCGAAAGATGACTAAATGAGCACATTCAAACTCGGACACAAGGCAAGGACGATACGATAGACGAGTACCTATCCAACATCCAAAGTCTGATCGCAAAACTCGAGAATGAAATCCCAATAGTATAGATACTCGACTGGGTACATAGAAGATTGCGACCAAAATACCATAGAGTTATTCGTCGATCGTACTTTCGTTCGTTCCGAGAATTTTTGCAATTAGGGAGAAGCTGGGGAAAAGAATACAATGTGTATATGAAATACTATAAACCCCCACCTCCTCATGAAAGCTAATTTCTACAAGAGTTTGCTTACCGACCGAAATCAGACAGTAAATCGTTAAAAAAGAATCATACAGCCGCGGTAAAGAAGTTGAAGACGGAAAAGGAGCCCTCAGCACTATCGAACCGATTAAACCCAACAACAACATGCGGAACCCTGAAAATCACACCGGACACGCAAAGAGCATCTGTCTTCAGTCCACCCCGTCGGAAGGTTCTAAGAAAGGGAGGAGTCAACGGAGTAATAACACTCCTGTTGAGAACTTGAGAAATGGGACAAAGGATTGGTGAAAACGGTCTCCACTACTCTCAGGACATCAGTGACCGTTTGTAGAAAGAAGGGAAACGTCTTTGAACAAAATATGAGGATCAAAAATAACTCAGTTGACTTTACAGAGGTTGTGGTCACTTCTATTCCGAAAAACGAGCGTAATACCGATGCATGGTCTACAGGGGTAAAGGGGGGCATCTAGAAACTCGAGCACTCGCAGTAACTTCGTCGCAGACCCGATCTGATAAACCAGAAAATATTGAACCTACGGTGGAGTCATGTTTCGGAAACGCGAACACGTTACTGGCAACGATAGACACGGAGAATTTTACCGGGTTGAGAACGTCGCGAGAACACGAAATGTCAAACCTCCTAGAATTCCACCTGCTCGGTAGACGCAGTTGAGGTTGAGGATGGCGTAGTAGACTCAGGGCCAGAGGATATAGCAGTACAAGCTCAGGTTTATAGAGATCTCCAATTAGAAAATTCCAATCAAGTAGTTGAAAGTAGATCAAATCCAATTGACACTATAACCAATAACTTAAGGAAAATAAGGGTTATAGAGGCAAGAATATCGGAAGCTGACCTGATCAGCGGTACAGTGGAGACGTCCGAAGTGGCCAAAGGATCCAAGTACGGGTCGCGATAGACTCAGTTCCACTATACGCGCTGATTGATAACGGATCCTCTCGCGTTATATTACGAAAGTCATGTTGGGACAACTTAGATGAGGCTTCAGGTAGGCGGTTAGATTCCGATAAGAAAATTCGAATTATTAGGGCTGACAATAAATCTGGATTCTGCACCTTAAGTTCATATATTGTCATTACCTTGAACATTCCCTAACGGAAAGAACCCTAACATTATTATAAGAACTGGCGATTGCGGAGCCGCAGTTTATCAGACCATAGTTTTGAAACATTAAACTTTGTAGTTCTCCTTTTTCATTTTTTTTGTCGTTTACCTTTTAATTTTATCTCGCTGCATTTGCTTTTTTTATTCTCTTTTTTCTTTTCTCTCTTTTGTTTATTTACCCCTAGTGACCTTTAGATACCTGAAACGAGAACCCCGGAATCAAACGACCTACAACTTCCGTTAAGGGAAGGCGGAGTTGTGACGTGTTATATATTACCCGTCACTAAAAGAACTTGACCTTCCAGAATGAACTGGGAACTTTCGAATTAACCCGCCTCAGACGCTAGAGGAAGGGTCACCTCCGAAAGCACCACCAGGAAACACTTACGGTAATTTTGATAACATTTTTTTTATTTACTCCTTACCTCTTCTCTCTTCAGATTTCCTTCCGGAGCCCTATCCATCTATGAAAACTAAGTTGTATCAAGAGAGAGGAGAAGATTATACCGAACATCGAACGGACAATTCAAATGTGGGAGCTTCTTCTCGCTGGAACTGGAGGAAACCACCGTACGGACGTCCCAGACCACATCTCACCAGAGTCGCAAGCGAAGGCGGGTCCCGACCCTACGTCGAGAGGATGAAGTCTCTTTGTATAATAATTCTCTCACCGGAGTGTAATGTAAACCTAATTGACGATTATGTGTGGTAATTATGTACGATCACACATATTGCTAAAGGCTTAGTTAGATAAATGTTAACATGGACCGGGACGCACTCCTGAAACATTACGAGTCTGCGAACTCACTTAGCTTGCCATGCCTGTCCACGGAATCTCGGCAACGTCGTCCATTGGACAACCACCTAGACTGGAGAATTCTGAGCCCTATGTACTTCGATAGACATTTTAACCTGTCACTCTTCCTCCGTCGTCGTACGTAGAATCATATCCCTCTCCGAAGATCAATCTGTCATTAGCAATTTTCCTAAGATGTTGGATAGTTTAGAACGATAGGTAACCGGATAGTGTAATTCTACGGTATGAGTGACTTTCTCCCTTTCGATTATTAATATAAATTGAGATGTTTGAAACATTCTTTTTCAACTTGGGGTTTGCAATCTTTTGGGCCGGGATTCAACCACCTTTTAATATTTCTAACCAGATAGTTTCTACACTTGAGGTTGTAGAGTCGCTCCGGAACGGAATATTTTATACATGAATATTTACATTTTTTGCTTTGTTTTTCATTAAATCCGAATTTTTGTATTCAAACTTCTATAAATTTTTACCCAAATAAGATATTTATGGTTTATTCTACGTTTTAATAGTATTTATTGACTTATTTCGAATTCCGCCAAAAAATAAAAAAATTGAAAATTACTAAAATTGCAGTGCTGTTTCTAACAATATTAAAAGTCGATTTTGTAAAAAAAAACTCCACGCTGGTGACTCATGATGATTTCTTAAAAGAAAAATTCAAATTGAATCCATCAAAGTTTCACTTCTGATGTGTGGCCCCACTGCCGTACACTGATATTTTAATTGTAACATGGAATTTTCTACTTCTTTTCGAAAACAATGATAGGTACTAAAAAACGTTAAGATGTTCACGACTGTATACTTCATCTGTATAAAGCTGATACGATCTCTTCTTTATATAATCAGAAGCCGTGAAAAAATATGGGGAAAAAGAATGTGAGTTTCCCAAAAAATAATTTTTTTTTTCATCAAGTTTTAGAAACAATATAATTACAGAAAAATCGCGAGAACAGATTGCTGTAGAATCTCCTTAAACATCTAATTATCAGTAGAAAGTAGTGTTTTATTTATTAGAAAGAATTCGTTTTCAAAACCCCTCAGAAACTGATAATTAGTACTAGAAACTCGAAAAACAATATTTCTCACTTATGGGGTTTTTTGGGACACTACAGCACATCTTAATGAGGGTCATATTTAAGAAATAAATATCTATTAGTATTAAGTATATAATAGCTCTGTTTTTGCTCTTTTAAATTTTTTACCTTATTTTTTACGATTGAAATAAAATCTTCTCATTCTGTATCTAACTGCATAGTTTGTATCGTTCGTTCAAAACATAAAATTTTAAATTTGTATTTTTATTTTTTACGAATAAAACAAAAACCGCGGATTCTATCAAAAAACAAAAACTAATTATCCTGCAGAAACATTGTTTATTTTTCATAAACTCTCTTGTGTCATTTTTATAAAAAAACTTTATAAATAAAAATTCAATGTACATAGGTAATCTGGTAGTAAAAGTTCGTCAAATATAAATACCTATTATTCTGCAAATAAGGGCATATATATATAGCCTGGGTAAGCGCCTTAATGCAGCAGTGCCACCTGCGAAACGAGACAAGTGTTGGGTTCATCAAATTCATTTTCATACCATAATTAAGGGTTCATTTAGGATTCGAAAAAATATCAAATAATAATTTTGCAAAATCAACGCCTCTCACTAAAGAACTACCCTTAAACAAAATTATGCAAATATCTCGTATCCATACGTGGCACTGACAGCCTGAACACAAGCTGGCACTGCAAGGCATATGTTGAACAAATTCTAGAGCATTAAATTTGATTTTTGGGCATTTAACTAGACCTAATAGAGTCCTTAATATATTTATATAGATATGTCTTTTCACGAACTTTGCTAAATATTTGCAATTTTCTATAGAAAATTTTAAAAAATTAATTCAAAACAGTTAAAAGGACATGTTTTTAAATTGCAGACAGTCTACAAGTTTCACCGTGCCACAATATGACCATATTGTTACAATAAAGTCGAGGATGTTAAATTGTCGCCTTGTTTTATTAAAGTTTTCTATTTTTCACGTCTAATATTTTTATAGTCTTTTTTTAATATAAGTAAATTAATTATTTTATTAATTATTAAATATACCTAAATTAATTTGTTTGCAGCAAGAAATTAGTTCCTTTGCACACCTGAATTAGCACATATCTCAACTAATCGAATTAATAATTTTCTACTAATCTTTAGTGGATGACTTTTCAGTTATCGAATCTGTAAAATTTTATTGGCAATTATTAAAATTTTTCCAATTTTTATTTTAAGAGACTTCAAGGTATCTTTTGCATAAGGAAAAAAACTATATAATTAAAAAAATCTTCTTTACGAACTCAATGTTATAATTATTCAAGCTGATGGCTATTCAAGGAAAACATTTTTTACTTCTTCTCAACTTTGTTTAAACAATCCGAAGGAAATATTTGTCTAAAAAATAATTGTGTCACGAGAATTTCGAAAGCATTGTTGTGGATCTTTCTCAATGCTGAGTACGTAATTTGAAAAAATCAGAAGAAGAAATCTTGCCAAATTCTCACACGTAATAGAACTGAAAACAATTAAAGATTTATCAATATAACATTTTACCATTACAATATGAGTTATAATAATTAATCTTCAACCAATTTTAGAATTTTCCGTGAAACACTAAAATTTTGAACAAAAAAAGATTTTGCAATAAAAAAAAATCTCTTCCAAAATGTGAAGTTTTACAGTCAAAAAGACAAAATAAAGTTCAATTTCCATGATCACTTTTCTAAAAAAATGGAATTGCTACACTTTGCGATAAAAAAATTAATTTACAACAAACAAAACTAATTAAAAACAACATTTATTAATTTTCTAACAAAAAAATATACTATGAACTAAAATGATACCTCGTTAACAAAAAAAGATATTTTTAACCAAGTAGTTGAATTTTCAACCAAAAAACATTAGTTTCCTACTGAGAAATAATAATTTCAAACGAAGTGCCTGAATTTTTAACAAAATGTTTTTATTTTTAATGAATTTTTCAGCCTAAAAGTTGAAATTACAAATAAATGGTTAATTTTCTACCAGAAAAACAAAAATTTTCAACTAAAGAAGGTAAATTTTTAATACAAAATAGAATAGTTTAAGTCTCATTTAGAGAAGTATGTTTTTACGCAAATAAAATAAATTTTCAGCATAATTTCCAACCGACTGAATGAATTTTCAACCAAAAAGATCAATTATAATTAAATTTTTGTATTTTTTTCTAATTTAAATCTTCAAAAATTTTTGGGGTTGCTTGGTAGTCAGATATGGCAGAAGTTTTGGCAGTTGCACTTAAAATAGTGAGTGAAGGCAAATGTCAACTATCTCTGATACTTTGTATAATAATCTCTAATCTTCTTTTTGATAGAAATATCAGAAACTGCTGGCAAGTACGCACAAACCCAAATCTTCTTGGCAGGCAAACTAACAATATACATAATCTCTCTTAATTCGGCGTTTTTCTGTACTCCGACTAAGAAAGTACTTCTGTCAAACTGGAAACATTTCCTTTATTTAAGTAGCATTTGTTCTTATAATGTTTTCACTTCTAAAAGGTTAATTCGATTTCCATGATTTCTAGAATCAGGTTCACGGAAATATTTTCATTTCTTTATGTCAAATATAAATTTACTATATAACGGAAAATTTGATTTTCGTACTAAAACCTTAGGAAACAGGTTTAAAAAAGACAGCAATAAATAGTTTCATTATCCATAAATTTCTATGTTTCCGAAATTAATATTGTTTCCAGTTTTAACCCTTATATATCTTGAATTATTGTGAGTTAATTAGTTAATAAGGATATAGGGACGTTAGGGATGTTAGGAACGAGAAAAGTATTTCTGCAGGGGCTATGGGGGTGGAATAAGGAAAATAAAGAGGAAAATTCGGGCGGTAAGCGTCAATAGTCTTGAGATACATTTGTCGGTTCCAGACGGTACTTTTTGCATGGAGAGTTTCCAGTTACCGTCGGAAGAGCGGGATATGGTCAGGGAGAGTACTGGCGATGATGTTAATCAATTCGGCGTGCATAAAATTTCCTACACGTCACGACGGCTAATGGTGCGTATCACGGTTTCGAGTGGCGCCTCGGAAAGATGGAAAAAGCGTAACGTAGTAGGCGAGAAGGCTTCTTAAAGAGGAAGGGAAACAGTCAACAGAGTCCAGAGAAAAGCGAGCTAGAAAGTCCGTTTTAAATAAAACGTAAGAACACGTAGTTCACGCCCCCCTCCCGTAACTACACCCGTAGAATGAATGGGGAGTCGGAGCAGAAGGCTCTCGGGGTGTTGATATTCGTCATCAGGAATTGAGGGAAGAAGTCAGGGGGGCTATGGAGCAGATGGAAAATACGAAGGAGGAACTGAGGGTAAGAGATGGGAAATGGGAAAAGGAGATAAAAGACCTGAGGGAGAAACTAAGAGCAACAGATCGAAGAAGAAATTAGGGAATGGAAAAAAGGGCGGAAAATACTTCAGGAGGTGGAGGTCAGGTCGAAAATAGAAGCAGGTGACAGAGGGGAGGGGGAGAAGAAAGGTTTTTGGGAGATTGTAGAGAATATTATAAAAGAGTAAGCAGAAGAGCGTAGAAAGAAAAAGTAGGAGAGAGTGGAAAGGGAATGGATAAGGGTACTGGAGTTGTGAAAGGACCGAAAAGACAAGGCAGACAGGAGAAATAATATGGTAATAAGACAATTGAAGCTAAAGAGTGGGGAAGAAAGAGAGGGTTTGAAAGCACTACTACAGAGCAAGGGATGTGTTAAAGACAAGGTAGAGAAAGTTAGGCTGGAGAGGAGAAAGCAGCATGAAGTGGGGATTGTGAAATGGAAGAGCTGGGAATAAAAGTTGGGGGAACTGAAAAAACAAAATGAGGATAAAGGATAAGGAGGTTTTCATCGATTAATATTTTACGAGGAAGCAAAGGGATGTATAGAGAATGCTGAACGAAGGGGCTAGGAGAGAGAGGAGTCAATGGAAGGGTAGCGAAAGTAGGGTATCGGAAAAGAAAAGTGGACGACAAAATGAAGGTATAGAATTAAGAGAAAAAGTTCTTGAAGAAAGTGCAGGTTAATTTGTTTCGTGGGAAGAAGTGGGTGGGGGTAAGTCAGGCTGTGGGAGAATTAAATGTGCTGTACGGGAACGTAGGAGGGGTAAGGAAGAAAGATGAGGATTTGTGTAGGTATATCCATGAATTTGATGCGAAGGGATCGATAGAGAAGTGGCTAGGGGGAAAGGAATGGGATACGGTAGTGCCAACGTTACCAAAGGGGCTATAGTTGGAGGCTCCATTAATGCTTTCAAATGAGAGCAGTAAAGATAGGGGGGCCCACGTGTAAGTGTGCAACTGTTTACAATAAGAATGGGACGAAAAGGAGTAAAGAAAGGGTGAAATATTTACAGAGAGAGAGAGAGAGATAGAGTGAAGATGGTATGGTGGTGCTGG
>JAWWLR010216674.1:0-13131 GCA_035041075.1 Acraspis erinacei | reverse complement strand
AGTTTTCGTTTCTTTTTTTGAATCTTGTAAATGCTATATGTCTGAAAATTAACATTTTTTCGGAGAAAGTGATTTGGATAAGCTTTTGTTCTTTCTCAGTACTATAAATAACTTTTAAGAACTTTTAGAATTTTCAAATCTTGAAAAAAGTGATCTTTAAATTTTTGAAAATATGCCCAATCGTTCAATTTTTATTAAAAATGTCTGGTTAACCAACTCTTCCTTTGTTTTTATGCCTTTAGCAAGTATTCCGAAGCGCAATTAAATACGATTATTCTTTCGAAAGTTATCGTGTTTACAGACGACAGATATACACACACCGACGTCAAAGCCACGTTGTCTCACTCAGGGAGTCTCGAAACGTCTATGCCTTTAGAAAGACCACCCAACAATCTGAATCACTTTTACGTAACGTGACATTCTATGAGAGTGAGTAAGAAAACCGAGCAGACCCTTGCAAACCTACTTTGTTTATACCGGCTCGATTCAGTTCGTCGGTCATGTAGATTGCCACCAATGCGACTAAAGACCATCGGGACACTATTTTGTTACTAACACAACTGAGAAATTGAAATTTTTGAGACTCTTTCGTTGACTAGCAGTTCACTTTTTCGTTTCTTTGTTCGAGGAATTATCTATTCCAAATATTCCAAAAAACGGATCATTCTATTTTTGAGAAATTGATAGTATTTTTTAGACATTGTGATAAACTATCGAATAAAAATGGGAAAATTGCTGTTCTCATAATGAATGTCAATAATTCGTAAAATTTTTTCCGAATATTCGTAAGTCTGATCCACTTTTCGATAAATTTATACGAAATCTTCTACAAATTGTGGCCTGTCCAAAAGTGACATACAATTTTGTTAAAATTCGCCAACTTTTTCCATTTTTTGGAACAGTTATTTTTTCCTCGTAGATTTTTGCAGATTTTTAAGAAAAAATTTAGATGCTCTTTAAGCAGTACGAAAGCCTTCAAAAGAATGAAAAACATTGACTTATGATTCCAAGGAAAATTGAAAATAACTTTTTTTTAAATTAATTAAAAAAAATATTTAAAGAATTTAAAAAGATTTTTTTGTAGAAAACATTTTTTAAACTTAAAATTATGGATAAATTATAATACTATTATACTCACCAATTAATTTATTATTGCAGGATTTGTTAATACTGTAACAAATGAACATTCTGATGCTTCTGTATGTATTATATAATATACTATTTATCTTTATCTCATTAATTATAGGTAGACAGCTCATCATTCCGAGATATTTACATCCCATTAGAGTCAGATTACAAGATAAAAATTAAATTAAAATGTTCGTCAACATTGAGATCAGAGCGTGACTAAGGTTTAATTCGTACATAATTTTAAATTAAAATATAAAATTAACATTAATACAATATTTTTGTATTTTATCGTATCTGTTATATAAAATTATATTAAAAGGCAAGGCCAAAATTTCTGTACGGTGAAAATTTTTTAGCACAATGTGGGATAAAACGGGATATTGAGCTCTAAAATGTTGCAAGTCATATTCTTGAAACGATTGGCAGTTTCATGGCCAAGGAAAAATGTTCCTTTTCGACCTGAAATCATCGTCTATTCTCGAGTGCTGCCCACTTTCTGCGATTGGTCCTGTTTAGCTTGCACATACCCCTGGGAATTAAATCTAAGAGATAATAAGATAAGGAACTCGTTTATCAAAAGATAGTAGAAAACGGAAAAAATTTGTTCGTTATTTGAATTATTCATTTATATTATTATTATTATTCCCGTAAGTACTATGAGAGCAGACAGTAAAGAAAGCCCTAACGTTTATTGGACTCAAATCAGTTACATTTCATCAGATGTTCCAGTTTTTATGGTTTCAACATGAAAATCGCCTTTTCGACAATTGAATGGCATCTACTATCAAGCCAGCTCAGACATTGGTAGTTATATCTCACCAATCTGTAGGGATTTTGACATTTTATTAGTCATAATGAACGTCATCTCTTCTATCATTTGCATGGCTCATAAGGGCATCTCTTCCACCTATGGCTTTCAATGTTTGTCACGGGCAAGCCTTTCATGGGCATAACTTCCCTAGTGAAATAGTAAGTACCCGAATCAGGATTAATCGACAGGCGAACCTTCCCCGGGCACCACTTTCCCCGTAAAATAAAAAGTACCCGAAACAGGGATGATCAAAAGGCAAGCCATCCCCGGGCATCACTTCCCCCGTGAAATATTAAGACAAAGAGACTGTGTCAAAGATGGGCATGTCTTTACCGGGCATCACTTCTCCAATAAGATATTAAGATCATGAGACTTTGGCATAAATGAGAATAAATAAGCATGTCTTTCCCGGTCATCGTTTTCCCAGTAGAATGCTAAGACCAAGAGCTTGTGGCAAAAATGGGCATGTCTTTCACGGGCATCAGTTCTGCAGTCAAGGAATAGGAATAAAAGCCTGTGGCATAAATGGGCATGTCCTGTCAGGGCATCACTTCCTCATTCAAATACTAATATCGAGAAGCTGTAACCCAAATTGGCATTCATTTTCCGGGCACCACTTTACCAGTCAAATACTAAGATTGAGAGCCTGTGACTGGGGAAGTGATGCCCGGGGAACACATGCCCATTTTTACCACAGTCTCTCGCTCTTAACATTATACTACTAAATTCATGTCCGGGAAAGGCACGTTTCATGATAAACCTATTTCGGGAGCGTATTATTAAATGGGGGAAGTCATGCCCAGGTAAGATTTGCCCACGGGAACCTTTGATAGCAATAAGGTGAACACATGCTCTGATTAGCCTTACATATGTCGAGAAATAGGCTTTTACCAGTTAGAGACCCATCAATCAACCAGCACGATAGCACTAAAAAATGGCTACATTTTGCATCTTCCACACCTATGAATGCAGGAAACAGCGCAGCATATCTGTATCAGTATAACTTCTTCATCGTCCATTCTCCTGCACCGAATACCAGAATTTCATGATGAACTAAAATCCTTTTCACGAAACGAATCATTGTGAGAACGGAAGGAAGATTTGAAATACAAAAAAAAATCGCAAAAATATTCTATATTTATAAAAAGCTTCAGACAATAAACTACAAGTTAGATATATGGATTTTAGTTCTACATGAAAATATTGACAATCTTCAAATGCTGATTAGAAGTTTTTGGCTCACCAAAATTAATAAATATAGAAAACTTTAACCCTTTCTTTCTTATTCTTTCTTTCTTATTCTTTCACATGAGCAATAATAGACGCTTATCTGAACCTAGACCTATCCCTATTTATAAGATTACTCATGCATACTGAAATCTAAAGAAGGGTAACGGATATAAGTAATGCCGAATATGAAGCAGAAATCATTTAATTGTTCAGAATCATCATTATTTAACAAACAGTTTAGAATGAACGAAGAACCATTGAATCTATGAACTAATTAACTAGTCAGCCCATCGACAGTTACGAGTATGTATCAGAAGCTAAGAAGTGGAACTTCTTTCCTATTTAAAATCAGTAAAGAGATACAGCCAAGAGTTCGTATGTCATCTCCTCCCTCATAATGGAGGAAACGACGGAAAAAAACTTCAGAAGGTGTTGGGCAGTTTAAAATGGAAGTAGATGGGGGAGGGGGGTGCAATAAGAGACGTTGATAGAGAAAAGAGAATTGGATAGAATGAAGCCGAAGCTGCTAAGAAATATAGGTGGCGGCTGCAGGAGGCTGTCAGAGTAAAGAAGCAATGTAGGGATAGTGGGTGAATTATAACGGGGGTTAGGGATGGACTATAGGAACAAGTGTATGGAGATGGATAGGTGGAGGGCGTGCAAATGAGGGCAGTGACAACAGGATGTACTTTTTTCATGCATGTACATTTGCGATAGGGTCCAATATGGATGGGATGGAAAGAATTAAAGAAAGGTTAGAAGAATTATCAGGCGAAAGAAAGGAGGGTGTGTTGGTAAAGGAGGGTGACTTTCATGCGATAATGGGGAGGAAAGGGGATCTTTGTCGGAAAGGGGAGATCTTCGAAAGCAAATCGAAGGATAAGATAATAAATCAGGAGTGAGAAATTGTTAGGGACATGATAAAGAATAGAGGCAGGGCGGTGTCGAATGGTATGCAACAGGGGACGAAGAGGGAGAATGCACATATGGAAGTATGATAGAGTTGCTGAAAGGAAGGTGGGAAAGAAGTGTTGATGTGGGAAAAAGTGAGCTGGACGAGGTAGTCGATAAAGAAGTATCAATAGAATTTTCGGACAATACGATTTGAAGGAGATGCGGTGGAAGAGATATTTGAGGATTTGAAAGAGAAAGGGAAAGAGTGTGTGCAAAAAAAGATATTTATAAAAAAGAAGCAGGATTCGCCAGACCGGGGTGTGATGGAGAATCCAAAAAAAGGAAAAGGAAGTTTAATTGGAAGTAAAAGTTGAAAAAGGGAACTGAAAAAAAGAGTAGTACGTAGAAATAAGGAAGCAGTTGACATTAGTGCGTAAGTAAAAATAACAAGAAAAGGAAATTACCTGGAAGAGGAGTTGGGAAGAGTGAAGACAAAGGGCGACTGGTGGAAGATAATAAATAGTTTTAGGAAGCGTAGATTGGGGATCAGAGAGAAAATAGGGTTTCGGAGAGGTTGGAGGGGCTGCTGCCTAAAGGCTCAGGAAAATGTTAATTTAAAAAAGTACAATCGAGAATGTTTACTAATTGATAGTATAATTTTTCGGTAACAAATAATATTTTTAATAATTTATAATATTGAATAGATAAAATGATCTATTGTCCTTTTCTAGAGTAATATTTTGGCGTTGAAATTACATGCTTTTATTAGCAAGATTGGTAGATCATACAAATGAAAATATGTTACATGAATAAATACAGTATATAGCATATAGTATATAGTATTGATATCTGATACATTTTACAGTTAACTATTTGATATTAGAATTTTGTTATAACAAATAATATTACTTATAAACCCTTTTTCTCTTACACACACCACTATGCATTAAATCTAAGAGATAATAAGATCAGGAATTGGTTTACCAAAAGATAGAATATTGTGAATTCTCTTTTGTTAAAGCTACTTTGGCTTTAAAGAAGACATTCTCATCACGTATGGACTGTGTCCGAATCTCAATATGGAACCATGGGAAATTAGAAAATGAATTGGGAAATATTTTAGGTCAATTTTATGACGTAATGATTCAATTATATAACTGTAGATTGGTCCGACTTCAGGCCAACTATTTTACTCCGTATGCGTTCGCGGAATTAATAAAATTTGTAGAATTAAAAAATATCCTGGAAATTACAAAATTCGCTAAATTGACGGAATTCATGACACTCAAGAAATTTACGGAATTTACGGAACTCTTGTAATTCATAGGATACACGAAATTAATTAATTCAGTAAATTTTACGAATGAAGTGAATTCTATGAGTTTCGTGAATTTTTTGAGTTCAATGAATTCCGTCAACTTCATGAATTCTCTTCTCTTACATAAATTCTTTAAAATGCACAAAATTTACATATTTGCATAACTTTTGGAAGTGACATAAATGCAAAAACATTTTTTAACTTACTAATAAAATAATCAGCGATGTATGCTATTTCGAGTTTATGTGTTTTTTCTAACCGGGTATTCGAAAATTTTACGTTAGATGTTGCTTTATTTTAGCTTCAGCCTTTTTAGTGGGATTTTCATTAATTTTGTGACCCTCATGTCCTTATAATGGACTTATTCCTGACATTTTTAGTTTGCTGGTGCTTTTAATCAGAAGGTACACGAGGACCCACTCGAGACTCCTAGGTCTCCGGTTCTTGTAAAATATCGTATTTTCCGTTTTCGGGTGAAGGAATCAGTCATTTCTTTTTTGCTGTAGTTATCGCCATGATAACCCCTGCTTTAAGGCTAGTCGGCGTAATCGGTGCCATCTTAATGCTCTCTACGCCATTTTTGCCTCGTGGATAAATAAATTCTGTCTTGTGGTTCCAGGATGTGTGAATAACTTTCACATTCTAGGCATCTATTTAATCATGTGAAAAAGTAGTGAATCGAATTAGTATTTTCTTCTATTTAGCCAGTACTGTACGAATCCCTGTTGTATCGACTGAACGGCTTAGCTTCACGTAGTTAGACCTTTTCATTTGCTTGAGACCTTTTGAAATGTTCATTATAAAATTTTCGTCCTGAAAATGTAATTCATTTATATAAATCTGATTTATATTGGCGCAATTCTGTAGAGGCAACTTATTCTTTCCGCTCTGCTGTCTTTTTTCAGGTCAGGCATTGCCATGAGATATTGCAAGATGTAAACTGCTGTCCACTCCACTTTTCCGATTATTTCTACATTTTTGCCTGTATATCTCTGCCTGACTGACAATGATAAATTATTTTACCGAGAAAGATAAAAACACACCCGTAAGTACTATGAGCGCGGACAGTAAATCCAGCGCTAAAGCTTGTTGTACTAGAATATGTTAAATTGCATCAGATGTATCCATAATTTTCGCGGAAACTATCAATCGCCGAAAACAATACGGGTAACAAAAAATTGTTATTTGTATGAGATCTACAACTTTGTTTCGATAAATTTTGGCGAACTTATTTTTATTCCCATTACTTTTATAGTTTTTATGGTTTCACCATGAAGATCCTCTTTACCAAAATTTTCACTCTAAAAAAATCTTTAATTAGACTCTCTAACACCAGCGAGGAAGAAGAGCTTGTAAATAAAGAACTAACCAAGACGCCTAAAGACATGACCAAGTAACTGAGTCAACATATGAACAAGAGCAATTTTGCTAATATCCCATCTCACAAGGCACATTTTAGAATTCCAGCTGGGTGACATTAACATCCTACCGCTCATGGTAAGGGAGTTTGTGATTGCATAGGGGCGAATATTAAACGTACGTAATGTAGCAAGGTTTATCCTAAAATGTTCGTACTATTTCCATGGACAAAGAATTACTGAAAGGAAACTGAAATCATTTATAGTATCAAGGATGATCATGAAGCCACTGCTAAAGATCTGAAAAGCAGATTCGATTCTGCAGTCACAATCAACGAGACTTTGCAGTACCAGGAATTGTAAGAGTTCGCGAATGTTAATTTAATGTAAATTAAATATCTTAATTACTTATGACCCAGGACATGCAAACACAGATTGAATCAAAAATAATTAACAAAATATAACTTTTATTTCTAATAAAAGGAAGATACAGTCTTAAGTTTACGAAATGTAAGAATTTTATTAATATTCTCTATGATCACACTCGAGTATTATTATCATCATTTAGATACTCTGGCTCGGAATAACCACAATATTAACCAGTTTTTGAACTTGAGCTTCAGTCCTATGTATTTCAGTCTAAACACACGCAATCATAGTTATAATCAATTTCATTGGGAAGGTTAACTATAGCTTGGCCAGCGTACACCGTGGACAGGGTTCTAACTCGGGAGCCTAGACAGCGTGCACCGAAAGAAAGAAAGTAGACAGCCAGGTAGGCGTACATCTATGCCCAGGATGGGTAACTGAGCACTATGCCTGGATGGCGAACTAGCACTCAGTTGGAGGAAACAAATAAATTTTGGTACAATATCAAAATGCAAATAAAATAAATACAAATAAATACAGTTCCTGAAAAATAATACCTGGAGCCAAGATAGCGCACCCAGAAATAAGATAAACGGTGTCTGGAGCCGAGATGGCGTGCCCAGAAAATTATTTAATAGATGAATGTTTTAGAGCCGAGGTGGCGTACCCAAAAAACATAATTTGTTCAATAGATTTTTCACAGCCGGGATGGCATGCCCGAAAATAACAGTTTCTGGAGCCGGGACGGCGTACCCAGTAAAAAAAGAAAAGAAACGGTAGCTTAGATAGCGCACACCGTTTTTTAAATAAAAAAAATACCTTGGATTTCTCAAAAGGATGTGCAGCGGCTTCCTTCAACGGTGTGGAGGAGAGTCGATACCTTTCGAGGATCCAGCTGAGCGGTTAACGGGTCGCTCACCCACTGATATCGACTTACGACTGACTGAAATCTAATTGTTTCGGGTAGAACTTTGATTATCTCACAGCATTCCTGGGCTGTTCTCTTGCCTTGCTTGTCTCTCATTTTCCCCCACTTTCTCATGACGGTGGTGAGGTTTCAGTGCAAGAAGCTAGCTATCAGGCCCTTGCGACCATCTGCATAATTACATATCCTTTCTCCTCCTGCATCAGTAAACTTCTAAGATCCTTTTTGTGCAGTAGTATAATATTCTGGTCTTTCGAGCTGGATCTAGGCTTTGCTTGCACCGAAACAATGGATCTTGTGATGCGGGTGATCCAAAGAAAGCGTAAATTTTGGTGGAAAACTACGTGCGCTTCTGGCGGGATCCGTGCAATAAGCTATTCGTTGCGTGGCGTTCGGAGGACACACTTTCAGCTGAACATGTCATTTTGGAAGCAATCTACTATAGCAAGTGTACCAATACATTCCTAGAAAAAAATCGCAGAGTAACACCTACTGAAGTGTGTTATTTTTCATCTCTATCGGTGCAACGTTCGATGCCAAATGTGAGGGCGTACCTTTTTCATCTCAGCGAGTGCGACCATTGAATCAGAGTGCACTCAAACGGAATGTGCTGTTCTTCAAACTTTAAAGTTGTACAAAAATGAAATTTAACACCGTTAAGTGCAGTGATCTAGCTAGAACGATAAGATAATCGTGTGTTCAGAAAATAATGCATTTATAGCTTCCTGCGATCGATGGTCATTAACAAACGTTAGAGAAGTGACTCGTTTCATACTCATTTAATAGATCAATATTCATCGATCGAAATTAAAGCTTAGAAAGCTAATTGTTTTGTTTATGAATAAAATTTTTTTTACAAAATATCGAAATGTTTGATTTTTCCAAAAGATCTTTCGTGCAAAAAATTCTCTATTACTTCATGGTATTTTTCGTCACAAAGAAAACCGAAAAATATTGAAATTTTAATTTATTATTCATAAATAGAACGATATTTCTTTGCCCAAAAACTCCAGCATTTACATTCAAAAATGCATGCATTACAGTATAATGGAATTAAACATTCAAGAACCGATTCTTACACCTCAAGGATTGAAAATATTAAAACATGAGGGACCACAAAATTTATGAAACTTGGATTTAGAGTTTGAATTTTTTTATTTGCAAAATAAATTAAAAATAATATAAACTGGAACATATCTAATTATTCTTTTTCTAACTATATCGTCCATAGAAAAAATATATAAAACATTTTCTAATTTTTTAAACAACCTGAAGCTGATTAAACAATTATTTTTTCCCAAAATATGTTTAAAATCGTATCTCATCAATTAAAAATATTATTGAATGATTTCGAGGGGTAGTAATTTCTGATAAAAGCCTTATTTTATTACTTAAACAATTAATTTTTTTAAATTTTCTTTAAATTGAGTAATAAAAATTATGATTGGAGATTCAAAATTCTCTTTGAACAATATTTTGGTGGACGAAGTGATGTATTCAAAAAGAACTTCAAATTTTGTAACAGATTACCACTTTATATTGTGATACCAATAAAAATTGTTTAAGTAATGACCTGACGTTTTTAACATAACTGTCTACTCCGAGGAATCATGAAATATTACGTTTAATTACAAAATACGATTTGAGAAATATTTTCGGAAAAATAATTGTTTAAAACACTTATATTTGTTTAAACAATAAAGAAATTACTAATATATTCTTATTATACACTATATAGTCAGAAAAATAATTGTATATATTCTATTCTATATTATTTTTTTTACGTTATCTAAAATCAGTGTTTGAGCAAATAATAATTGCTTAAGTAAATATAAACGGTTTAAACATTAGAAAAAATTGATAAAAATAAAATTTCTGATAATTATCAATAATACGTAAAAATGAAGTGTTTTAATTTTTGGGTTATTGTTTTAAATTGTAAAAATAATTTTCAAAAATAAAGCAAACACTTTCTTTTAATTTTTCTGTAATCAAAACATTTCTCTATTATATTTTTTATATACTGTATATAATTCAATAATCTAGAAAATTTTCACACTAATGGTTAAGTTAAAAGAAATATTTGTATGTTTTTTTTGGAATTTATGATTATATTTGGAAACTTTGGAAATTATTAACTAAAAAAAATACAAAAAGGAATTTCTGCATTGCTCAAGCGCATATCAGTGTCATAATGATTTTTATTTTTTTTCCAGAGTCGCGTTTTCTCACCTTGATCCAAAATACTCATTATGTTTAGATTTTGGGGGTAATGCCTGAGAACGCACACATGCCTACTAAGCGCACGCGCAAGTCGAATTCACGCCAGCGCGCACTCGCGCGCGCCTTAACTCTCAGAATTCTAAAATATGCCTCGAAGTTATTTGGGTGTTCTTTTATGATGACTTTAGCAAAATAGTTCAATTTCAAATAAAATAGTTGAACTTTTAGCATAGAAAACTGCATTTTTGACCGAATGGTCAAATTTTCAAACAATAAAGATAAAAATGTTAGTATTTGAATTTTCATCAAACAAAGATGCCACTTCTAACACGAATTATGAATTTTCAAAAAAAGATTAAAGTTTTCAAGCACAAAAGTCAAATGTTTTATAAAAAAGTGGACTTTAAAATAAAAAAGGATGAATTTTTGACAAAAAATAGAAACTTCAATCAAGAAAGATGAATTTTCAACGAGATAGTTGAATTTAAAACCAAATCGTTGAACTTTCAACAATCAAGAATAATTTCCTATCCAAAAAGATGGATTTTTAACCAAATATTTTAATTTTGTACCAAACAGTTGAATTTTCAATACACCATATTGTATCCAAAAAGACGACTGTTTTGTACTAAAAAAGAACACCTTTCAATAAAATACATCAAGTTTCTACCAAGTAGTTTAATTTTCAACTTATCAAATATACGACTTGAAGTTTCAAGCAAGCCTAAAATAGTTGTATTTTATGGTGAAAAAATCAATTTAAAAAACTGCACACAAAAAACGAATTTTTAACAACAATTTTTAATTCTCAATACAACTAAAAGAAATAATCTTTAATTAAATAATTTAATTTATTATTGAAAAAGCTAATATTTTATCCAAAAAACGAAGAGTTCAATTGTCAGTTTGAGAAATTTATTTCCAACCAAACATTAAACGAATTTTTATGAAAATAGTTAAAGGACCCCAGACTAAATGTATGGGAAAATGGCTTTCGCTGCATTTAGCTGAAACTTTGGATTTTTTAAGGTTATAAGTACCGGATGAAATATCCGTTAAAAAATCCAAAAAAATGGACAGTTTGAGCGCTATGCGGCGCTGAGCGCTCAAACTCAGTGAATAAATCGAATTACAAAAGATTTTGTTACAAAAGCGATGTCGACATAGAAATCACGCGTCACATCGTGATCTGTTATATTTTCGCCTACACCGTTGACTCATATAGCGCGCTTCTCAAAACGATCAAACGCTAAGCGCCCAAGATTTTAACTTGACTAATTAATCACTTCTTTAAAGGCAGAAATGGTACCCAAAGTAACATTAGTAACTAGTGCGCACATACCGATAATAACATTCTACCCTTCGCAAGAGGGTTGAACGCTAAGCGCTCAAGATCAGCGAATAAAACCAATCCTAGTAGCTTTAGCGACAAAAGCGATGTCACTATAAGAATCACGCATCAGAAAGTAGTCAGTAATATGTTTAGCCAAACCAATGAGTTATATTGCGCGCTTCTCGAAACGATCAAACGCTAAGCGCCCAAGATTTGAACTTGACTAAGTAATTACTTTTTTAAAGACAGAAATGGTATCCAAAGTAACATTAGTAACTAGTGCGCACATCGATAATAACAGTGTACCCTTCGCCAGAGGGCCGAACGCTAAGCGCCCATGATCAGCGAATAGAACCAATCCTAGTAGCTTTAGCGACACAAGCGATGTCTGTATACGAAACACGCATCAAGAAGTGGTCAGTAACATGTTTAGCCAAACCAATGACAATATGAGTCAACACCGTTGACTCATATAGCGCGCTTCTCAGAACGGGCAAACGCTAAGCGCAGAAGATTTGAACTTGACTAAGAAATCACTTTTTCAAAGGCCTTTCACAAAAGAAATGACAGACAAACATACCGTCGTCGATGGAAATAATGAGTGAATGCTGCATGATGAACGACTGTCACTTTTTAAAGCAAAAAGCGAACGACTTCAGAATGAGCGACGAACTGAAAGTAGGCCTAATGACTTAAAAAAAGTTGAAACCTCGGCATTCACTTATTATTATATTAAACATATATATATTAAACATATATTAAACAGCATTCACTTATTATTTCCATTGACGATGGTATGCTTGTCATTTCTTTTGTGAAAGGTCTCGAGAGCGGATAGTAATTTTATTGGTAAGCTTAGGAAAAAAAATTCCTATCTGTTCCCTTCTGTATTAATTGTGTTGTATTTCTTATTCCCTTTTTGTGTTTAGTTTCTTGTGTTTATTTGTTTTATTTTGTTGTTTCTGAATTTTTCTTTCGTTTTATTAATACATTCCTCTGCCTTTCAAGACCATAAGAGCTTGTTTCTCTTATGGTTTAAAAAATGGCATTCAGAGTTCGAGTTAATTGCTATGTGTGCGATAGAGTCTATCAACCAGGACAAATGGCTCGAATTGATGGAAATAATAATCCTGATAGGCAAAACATTGCAATTTTTAGACGCCTTCAACTTCGAAGACCACCACTTGAAGTCGCCGATGAGAGTAGGTTATGTCTCAATTGCAATCAATCGATTCGCAATGAGATAGAGGAGCTCCAACGTGACCCAGGCTGTTTAAGACTGAATGTTCTTACACAAACAGGCAGGCAAACGTGCATGTTCTGTAATGCTGATGTTAATACTCCAAGGCTTTCCATTGAATGTAGAGTTAACGCTTTTATTGTCATGGACATTTTCATTCCAGAAGAAACAAGAGCATGCTTAAATCATTTGGATGAACATGGTTTCATCTTAGGCCCCTTGCTTCCTGGACTACAAGCGATTAATAGACCGTATAGGATTCCGGGACAGCAGTTACTTCTGTTTTTGCAGCAACTTCG
>JAWWLR010216601.1:0-23200 GCA_035041075.1 Acraspis erinacei | reverse complement strand
TAACACCTGTTTACCCATTTTCATGGAAATCCAATGAAAAGCCTTATAATTATAAAAAATTAATGAAATTAGCCTACATTTTTTGGCTTTAAGCCGCCATATTGCATGT
Source organism: Acraspis erinacei (assembly GCA_035041075.1). NCBI lineage: Eukaryota > Metazoa > Arthropoda > Insecta > Hymenoptera > Cynipidae > Acraspis > Acraspis erinacei. The sequence goes on along the minus strand of JAWWLR010216601.1, from coordinate 23,091 downwards.
TTCCATCTTGAAATTAGAAAAACCTACACATAGGTTTTTGATTTCAGGGTCCGATGCCGCATTTCCAAAGGTTTTTTATGGTTTGTTTCTCTCCGAACGATGTGAGACTTTGAATTGGAAAAAAATTTATTCGCAAAACCAGTTTTTTTATAAATAAACAATTATAAATTTTGTACATTGCATTTTTCCGAAATTTGCATAGCATATTTGAATGTTCGCATAATCGGACCATAAATTGCAACCCACTGAACGAGACAACCCAAGAAACGAACTGAAGTTTTTGTTATCACAGTCTGACGAGGGTTTCCGGATTAGACAATTTGTTCCTTAAATAAACGACTGTGTATCCATTTTCCATAAAAGACATGGCTAAAGCCATCCAGCTCGCAAAAAATGTCCGAAGACCAACTCAGCCATCGTCTGCCAGAGATTGGTCCCAATACAGTTTGAGGGCTAAGAGTCTCTGCATAACAAGATTTTCCCGTACTGTTAACGGAGCCAACCATCCGATCGAATTGAAGATACGAGTATTCATAGAAAAAATAGCCCTCTTAGACAGAAGAGCCATCTCTGCTGGTGGTTGGATCTTAAAACGGAAGCAGTCAGAATTTAGTTGCCACAAGATCGCCGATGCACTTGGAAGAACGTTATCGTCGTAAATCTCTTCCCTTAAGAGATGAGTCGCAACAGGTAATAAGTCACCCGCATCCTCAGTTTGTTCATGGAGAGTTCTTATCACCAGAGTGGGCGATGTCGTGAAACCGAAAATGATCGTCTTTACCCAGTATGTACAAATTTCCTCGTCCGGGGACGATCTCCAAAGCAGTTTATGGAAGGTGTGATCCTCGGGATGGATCCAGATACGTGGAAAAATCTTCTCGATATCTACATTCAAAATAACTGCGTATTTGCGCCATCTAAAAATCGCGTCAGCCGATTCTGTTTGAAGTTTTGGGCCCGCATACAGTACATCATTAAAAGATCTTCAACCTTCGCAGTAAACTCCATCTCTCCGAGTAGCGCATATTACTCCATTCGCGTACGTCCGATGCTGTTCTGGACCTCATAGAAAACGCCTTTTCATCTGGAAAAGAGGGCATTAAAAGACCTCGGTTATACTAAATCGAAACAAGTTTTCACGTAGGTTTTTCTGAACAACAAGCCTGCAAAACAACGATAAGATTTTTTTCGGAATACGAAAGTATCATTTACTAAACCCTCCTCAAGGATACAAACCAGGAGGTGAATATTAACAGGGATGCGGAGTCATGCCTATGACTTTGACTAAAAATGATACCTCAGGATTGATGCAAGAACCATTGACAGGAGCACCGCCCCGTTAGGCATATGGTTGGTTGTGAAGAGTTTGAAGTGATTCCAGCTGCAGACTTACTATAACAATTAGAGAAGACCTTACTATTCGGATTAAGCGTGTGTAGTGTCTAGAGATAGCACGGTAGTGTAGATTGCGAAGAGAGAATACGAATAAGGACAATAACCGTGTGTCGACAGTTCTCGATAACCCGTATGTGAATATTACAGAGTGGAAGCATGATATTAAATGGAAGAACCAGGAAGAACTGGGGAGTTGTCAATAGATCTTGACACAGAGTTCGATTCGTTAGAGGGGGAGTGAAGCACGGTGTAATGTGAACTGTAACATATTTGGAACCGCCTATTATAAACACAGAATTTTGTTTCACCGTACTCATCGTACTCACCATACCTCTCCGCCGCTTGGCTGTCATCGAACTAAAATTAGTAAAGGCCGTAACCATACGCTGATTGGAAGAAGAACTATAAATTACCTTTCTAAGGCAGTGTTATGAGCATGCGTTGATGTACCTTTTTTTAACGAATATTGGTGTTACTGTTGCCTGATATGCGGGTTGTTGTGTCGAATTTCATCCCACTTCTATGATCGACATTTCATAGAAGACAATTTCCCACTATCTCGATGAAATCGTTCAACAAATAATAGATCTCTGTTGCACTCTGTTTTGATATGAAAGGTAAATTAAACATTTTGGCTTCGTAATCATTTATGAGCATTCTATTATTATTATCGTATCTTGGCAATTTGTATCCTTAGGCCAATGCAAATCGTGAGCCACTATGGCCTAATAATTGAAATTATTAACTTCAATAATTTAATCTACAAATGATGGTGTCGTATAACAAAATCATCAGAACTTTATACTAATAAAATAATAAATTACTATAAATATTATAGATATTGTGCATTACTATTTTTCGCTGGAAGTCAGAAATGTTTTAAAAAGAATTGTAACATAAAATCAGAGAGTGTCATTGGGTTGGATTTTGCAATAAAAATTAGCAGTTATAAGCAAAAATCAGGATTCCCAATTTTCAACGGGGACTTAAACATTGTCGGTTTCAAAAAATCGTTTTTTTTTCTTTTTGCGTTTTTTTTTTAAATTTAAGGGTCTTAGAAATAAGACCATTAAAATGATTTGAACAGGAAAGGAAACTCTGCTGAGCAGGCATTGCAGAATAAAGTGTACGTCTAATGATAAATTTTGTTTAATTCGCAGAAAGCGTTTGGAGAAGTCCTGAGCGTTCATTTGTGACAAATTTCGTTTTGCTTGTTTTTGGTAGTTTCAAATAGGATAGAAAAAATTGGTAAAACAGTGCATTTATTGGAAAAAATTTCGCCATTTTAAAAAAAAATCCAAATTTCAAAATAGTGAATATAAAAAACAAATATTTTTAAATATTTAATAAAACAATGGCGAATAGAATTGTAAAAAATTGTAGTCTTTATAAATAAATGTTCTCAGGGATTAGCTGAGGCGTATAGAACTTTTTCTCAACGAAATTAGCTTCTAGGTATTTGCTTAAATCTTATCACTTAAGCGATAAGAATAAAGGCGGTAAGAACCAGATATTCCGACAAGTTTCTGCATTAAATAAAACAAGTAGAATATTGAGAAGATTGGTAACAGAATTAATTATTATCATACAAAGCATTTTTCTCTTTAATTGCAAAAAACTGAGGTTCCTCTATCTTTAAGTTTTTTTAAGGTTTTAAGCTACCTTTAAATAAAAATGTATGCCTCGTAATCTGCAATCTGTACTGTCTAATTTAAACAAAAGAATTTTTCAAATAAAAAATCTATTAGTACATCTAATCATTAACTTTTCTGTAGAAGTTTTATACTTTTCCATGAGCAGTCTCTTGTTTGAAACTCTATGAAATCTTATCCATACAAAACTTTTATCAAATTATATATTAAGAGTTCGTAAATTTCTATAAAATTCTATTAGTCAAGAAATTTTATATTTTTATATCAAGTTTCACATTTAAATTTTACCAAATCACATGAACTCCAAATATTTATCAAATAAATTGTTAGCAACACGAAATCCACAATAATTTTTGTGTTTTACAGATATATCTTCAGGTATACCGCCCAAAACAATAGACCTTCTGGCAAAATTTGGGACGAGTAAGGAAGATGTGCATAATCAAGGTATCTATAGCTCTAAGATAAATTGATAACAGAAATCTTAATCAATAAATACTTTTTGTTGGACAAATTTGATCATCAAAGAAAATTCTACCAATAAATCTTCTACGTTTTTATCAACAGCTTCTCTGGCTTATAATTACTTGAGAACCCTAAGCAAATTTCGGATTCTGATCGAATTATTGCTGCAAATATTTAACTTAGTGAGTCCTTAATTAAAAACAATAAATATATCATGATAACTAGCGCTGATAAAGGGATAAACACTGTAAAGAAAATATTGTACCAAAACAAACCTTCAATCTGATTAATGCTTGGACAATTGGCAAGATCCTTAATCCTCACGTTGATAGAAAAGATCTGTGATGGGTGTCGTAAATTGAGGAAAGGTAAAGGATGAGGAAAGTCGGGAAGCGACTGTAGTCAATAATATTGAAGACCAGCTATAATAAAGAAAGGAATGGTTTATTAAACAAAGTTACAAGAGGGTGATGGGACCTGCTGGCCCACAGTTCACTGTTAAATCTCGCCCAGTTAGTCCGAGAGCAGGTGGAGGTGTTGGATGGCGTGTATCAGCTTGACAGACAATTTTGGCAGTCAGCCTGACTTTCTGCCGTAGGGTTGGGTGGTGGAGGAACACTTGGTTGGCAATCCAGGAAGGCGTGCGTTGAGCACAATATTTACTTCCCATGGATGAGGTTTTGGGTATAAGGACCGTGGATGCTTGCCCCATTGCTATTCGTAGGCCCGCAGAGACGTAACTCACGCGGGTTCTTATAACTTTATTATAGATCTTATTACAGCACATTCAACTGTATCGATTATTGTTGGGTTGACCCAAAATTAATGAACCAGCTTCTGCACATGGACCTGTAGCTTTTTCCATTAATACGCCTCCCTACTATCAGCGGTAAAATTCGAGTCCTCTGTCTTTGACGCTGAAAAAGTAAGTGAAGAAAAAATGGTAGCCTAATTTAAGACGAATCATTTTAAGGGTGCAAATGCTGTACGTTAAGGAGCCGAAAAGTAATAAGTGTTTCGGGTAATAATGTCGATTTTGCTAAGAGATGAAATTACTCATACGTTTGTTTGGTATAGACGCATTGCGTCTATGGCGTCTTGAAGGTTTGACATACGTGACCAAAATCCAGTTTGGCTGCTGAAAATAACAGATTATTGGTTGAAGCTTACGGGGAAAAAGTTATAACACATAAAACTTGTGAACGATAGTTTCAACGGTTTAAAAGTGGTGACCTTTATATAGAAGACAAGGATCGTCCAGGTCAGCCCAAAAAGTTTGGAGATTTTCAAGCTTTATTGGATGAAGACTCAAGGCAAACGTTGAGGCAAATGGCAAATGTATTGAATCTTGACCAATCCGCTGTTTCCGAACGTCTACACACGTTGGGAAAGGTCCAGAAGGTAGGGAAATGGGTTCCATATCAATTGAAAGACCGCGAGATTGAAAGGAGCAACCCCATTTGTGAAATTCTGCCAGCCAGACAAAAAAGGAAAGGTTTCTTTCATCGAATTGTGACTTGCTGTATATTTGCTCAATAGGAGAGCTGGTTATTACGAACTGATGAAACCTGGTGAAAATATTACTGGCGAACGGAACCAACAACAATTAATTAAATTAACCAAAGCATTTAAAGAAAAATGAGCAGAATACGCGCAAAGACATGAGAAAGTCATTTTTCAACATGACAATGCACGGCCTCATATTGCGAAATCAGTCCGAGACTATTTAGAAAACATTACATGGCATATCTTATCCCACTCGCCGTATTTAACAGACTTGGTCCCATAGGACTACCACTTATTCCGATCGATGTAGTAAGTACTTTCAGAGAAAATTTTCCAGTCTTACGAAGAAGTGAGAATTTCGCTCGATGAATGGTTGACTTCAAAAAATGAAAAGTTCTTTTGGGAAGGAATCCATTCATTGCCTGAAAGATGGGGAAAAGGTGTAGAAAACGATGGTCAATACTTTGATTATTAAGGTAATTCTTATTGCTAAGTTATAGATCTTATTACAGCAAATCCAAATCTATCAGATAATTATTAACCGAAATAACTGTTAATATTCCGAAAAAAATCTAATGAAAATGCGATCCTATCCGGGACTTTGTCGGAATTTAAGTTAGAAGACTTTTCAGGTAAGTTTCAAATTTGGTCTATCCCGTTCTATACGGCTTTCAAGCAAACATCAGAGACGAGAAATTGAATGATTCTTCCGATAAAATCTTATGCGGGCCTATCTGGAACAATGTCGGAACTTAAATTAGAATACTGTTTTGATGTTAATTTGAAAATGATATTCTATCCAATTCTATACGGCTTCGAAGCCAACATCAGGAACAAGAAATTGAAATAGTCGCACTGCGAAATCTTATGCGGCTATATCTGAAACTATTTTGGAACTTAAATTAGAATACTGTTTTCTTTTAAGTTCGAAAATGATTTTCTCTCCGGTTCTGTACAGCATTGAAACGAACAGAGGACACCAAAAATTGAATTATCGCCCGACGGAATCTTGTGCGAGCCTATTCGGAACTTTGCCGAACTTAAGTTAAAAGACTTTTCATCTGAATTCGAAAATGGTTTTCTATCCAATTCTACACTGCTTTGAAGCGAACATCGAATACAAAAAATTGAATTGTTTGCTCGACGGATTCTTATGTGGCCATATATGCATGTTTTGTCAGAACTGACATTAGAAAGTTATCTTCATTTAAGAACTCGAGCACTGTTTTTCTGGCGCTATCTGGCAGACATATACAGAACTTTGTTAAAACTTAAGTTAGAAGACTTTTTTCATTTAAGTTCTAAAATGGTTTTCTATGCATTTCTATCCGGTATTAAGGCGAGCATCGGAAACAGAAAATTGAATATTTTGTAGGTCGGAATCGTATGCGGCCCTATCCAAAACTTGGCCGGAACTTAAGTTACAAGAATCTGCACATCCAATTCCGAAAACCGTCTTGTATCCGGATCTATGCGGCTTTGAAGCAAACTTTAGAAACAGAAAATCGAATAGTATGCCATAACGCGTACATTTATTAAAAAGGGTTCTTCTTTCGACCTCAATCGCAAAAAAAATAAATGTCTGCTCTTATTGTTTTTAATTACGTGAGTTTTTTCACCTAAACATCAATTTTGAGCGAAGTAGCACACAATGATGGGCCTCATCAGTTGGTTTTATTAAATCTTATAAGAATTTTTACCAAATATGTGGCATAATGACTCGTTTTATGTTTTCCTCCTCAAAAGAGAAAAGCAAGATGTTAATGTCTAAGTTCACAAAAAACTGAGTGCAAAAATATTTTTTTTCACTCAGTTTTTAGTGAACAGTGGCGTTACTATCTTGCTTTTCTTATAAGATTTCATAAATCTCGGTGATGAGGAGCAACATTGCGTACCGCAACGTTTGAAACAACTTAATTAGTTTCAATTCACCTGACCCTAAAGCCAACAACTTAGATCAACAATTTCTACAATATTTAGGCATTCACGTCATAATTTGCAATACTTTTTAATTTATACGATACGAAAAAGCAAACACGATGAATTTTTGTGATCGAAATTGTGTCTATAACTTGCAAGGATTTATATTTTACACACCAGCAGAATTTGAAATGTTTTAATTTTCAACATGGTATTCACTTAAAGTTATTATAAAACAAAAGAATATCCATGGGAAAAATTTATAAAATTTGCATACTTTTATCACTGATATTACTTTTTATTCCAGCATATTAATCATCTGAATGCAAAATTCTGTAATTTCCAGCGCAAGGAGTAGGATTATGTGTAGTAATATTTTTTACTTTTGAATTATTATTATTCAAATGTTAATATAAGATAAAATTCTAATTTCTGATGGAACACCAATTTCAGTAGAAAAGAATGAAAGGTTGTACAAAATCATCACTCCTAACCTGCTCGCAGCGGGCGTCGCTCGTCGAAGTTACCTGGGGATCGGCTATTACGCGATACGCCGACGGCTTGGCTGAAGAGGCGGACCGCGCTTCTTCCACGAAACGAGGTGATTCGGACGAAGCTCGGGTCGAAGAACGAGCAAATTCCTCGGGAGACGGTAGAGGCCCCGGGGATAGAAAAATCCACTCGCACGGGCGCGGCGGCGAGTTAACGCAGTCGACGACGATAAGGCCGGTGCGGCCTTAATTTCTACCGGCGGAAGGCAATGTTGGCTATCTCGGTGAAAGACAGGAAGTTCGAAAGAAATAGCCCTTCGGCAAGATGATGTCGATGGTCGGAAGCGCGGGTCCTTGGAACCTGGTCGTCCTAATTTCATTTCTAGAAAGGGACACACTCTCTTATACAAACCGGGATTCGCCAGGACGAATTCGCCCGGTTTAACACTTCCGGGGGTTGCACTGGCTGCCAAGTATTTTGAAGTAACAACCCGGGCCGCAGGTGAGACAGGGCCAGTCTCTAGTCGACGACAGGCGTCGGCAAGCTATCGGCGACTCTCGTTTTCCTCCCTCTGCTGACGTTCGATGATGGCAGCGGATCGGTGGTTCCAGATCGCCTCTTCCTCCTGCTGCCGTACGGCGGCGGCTCGTCTACCGCATACGATCCCTTCCCTCTGCTGCGGGCGATGAATAGCGTGCCGATGGAGGCAATCGGCCAACGCTAACGAAGAGTGCATGGGGCTGTCAGCCCTCTCGATCGATCGGCGAGAATCGTCGGGGCCGGCCCTCCTAGCCTGTACACCCAATCCACTAAGGCGACGACGTAGATCTCCGGGAACGGTCCTCCTAGTCCGAACGCCCGAAGATGACTGGAGCTCTGAAGATTCCTCAAGGCCGGCCCTCCTAGCCTGTACGCCCGAGTTCGAAACACGTGATGACGAGACAGCAGAGATTTGCCGCTTCCCGTGGAAGCGGAATCCCTGCTCGTGACGCTGCTCCCGTCGGCACCGAGTGCGCCGGATAACCCGTGTACCTTGAACACTCCCTGTCATCAAAGGCTTTTTTTGTGTTAAGGCGACGGCACTCACAAGACACTGCTTAACGAGAAGAGAGAACATACTGCACAGCAACCCGAGGAGTGACTGTTTCACTCTTGTCAACAGAAAACTGGACGACGAATGACTAATGACGAAAATCGAGTATGGACACACGCAGGTAACTTATGAAGGAACAATTGTCTGGACGACGACACACGGATCCGTAATAGAACATTCCCACGAACAAAAGAATAATTTTTATCCAGACAAATGTCGGACAAGCGGAAGGCTGACACTAGTAAAAAGAAAAGAACTTTGAACTGGATAATTTATTTAATTTTGATACGAGGAGAAACAGGGCGGCGCTACTGTTGCTTGGAATTTCGGAAAACCGACTGACTGTCGAGAGCTCTTCTCGACTCTCGCTGACCGACACGGAGCGTTTCGAGTGGTGGGGACAGCGTTCCAGTCCTCCGATTGGCCGCGAGAACGACAACGAAGTCGCAACCAAGCGGAGGGGGTCGTCAGCCAGGCCCGCCAACCTCGTTCATTCGAACGTCAGCCTTGTACTAAACTATTTTCTCATTATTTTAATTGATATTTAAAAATATTATTAATTAACTGAAATTTATGAAACTTACACCTAACGTTCATTTTTGTCCCAGCTTCCATTTCCGGAAGGGATCAAGAAGCTGGGGCAAATAGGAAGGCCGTTAGCTTTGGTTAGTTAATTATGTTAATTTAATTGAAAAATATTAATATTTTATCCTCTAATTAAAAGTGAAAAACGGCCCTTCTATTCCCTACTAATTTAAATAGGCATGTATGCTTAAAACTATCTCAAACACTACTTTATAAATGCTAGTAATGATATTTATGCTAAGTATTAACTATGGAAACTTACTCGTCAATCGCACGCCTACAATTGTACGTAATTATGTCTATATTAATTATAACCCTAACTTTAACCCTAACCCATATTTAAAACATTATTTGAATAAATTCCGTGATTAAAAATAATTCACTTAAGTATTTTAACCCGATCGAGTTGATCTCCCCGGAGGCATTTTGAAACGCGCCAGCAGATGGTTGAAAGGGGAAGGAAAGAATAGGCATTGGAGAGAGAGAGAGAGAGAGAGAGAGAGAGAGAGAGAGGGAGGGAGCGAGAGAGAGAGAGAGAGAAAGAGAGAGAGAGAGGATGCTGGCGTACGTGTCCGGCATTGCCGCTCAAGATGAGATTTTGGCTGTTGGAATGTTGGGAACACGTGCTTGGCAGACTGTTGCTTGGCGGCCCGGAAGTTTACCGTTAGGGAAGCTATTTGCTCGGCGATGACTCACTCGGAGTAGGCAAACTCGTCGTTGAGCTAATCCATGAATTCGTCAAGTGGTCACGTAGGACGTTCACTCAAATTTCCAGTGAAAATTTGAGTGGAGATCTCGTGAACTCTTGCTTTGACTTGCGAAGTGCTCAACTTGAATATTTGACACATAACAAAATATTATATGTTTATATTAAGTTTCTCATTTAAATTCCACCAAATCTCATGAACTCCAAATATTTATCAAATAAATTGGTAAAAATACAAAATCTACAATAATTTTTGTTTTTCACAGAAATATCTTCAGGTATACCACCCAAAACAATAGACCTTCTGGCAAATTTTGGGAAGAGCAAGGAAAATGTGTCTAATCAAGGTATTTATAGTTCTAAGAGAAATTAATAACAGAAATGGTAATCAATAAATACTTTTTGTTTGACAAATTTTATCATCAAAAAAAATTCTATCTATTAATAAATCTTATGACTGCTTCATTAAAAACAATAAATATATCATGATAACTAGGGCTGATAAACAAATAAGAGCTTTAATGGAAATATTGTACCTTAATCCTCATATTGATAGAAAAGATCTGTGAGGGGCGTCATAAGTTGTGGAAAGGTAAAGGATGTGAAAATTTGAGAAGCGGGTGTAGTCAATAAACTTGAAGACCAGATATAATAGCGTGTAGCAGCTTGGCAGATAATTTTGGGAGAAAGCTTGGCTTTCTGGCGTACAGTTATAGATCTTATTACAGAAAATCCAAATCGATCGATAATTGCTGATATTTCCCAGCATACATAAACCAGGTTCTGCACATGGACCTGTAGCTTCTTCCATTAATACTCCTACCTACTATCGGCGAGAAAATTCCAGTACTCTGGCTTTGAAATTGAAAAAGCAAGTAAAGAAGAAATGCTAGTTTAATGAAAGATGAATAATTTTAAAGGTGCAAATGCTGTACGTTAATGAGCTGAGAAGTAATATTCAAAAAAAAAAGTTGTCGCTTGCAAATATAAAAATCGAATGAAAAGTAAGGAAATTGTATAGCTTTTGCAGAGAGTGAACTTTAAAGCATAGTTTTTTATTCAATAAATAATAGAATGAAGATAGTTCAGTCGCATATATATTTACAAAAAATGAACAAAGATTTATATTTACTTACTTTTCATCAGATTTTCATATCTGTAAGCTATAAATGTCTTTTTGGATAATTACTTTTCAGATTATTAACGTAAAACATTTACACCTTTAACATTATCCCTCTTTCATTAACCTAACTTTTTTCTGAACTTACTTTTTCATCCTCAAAGCCACTGACTCGAATTTTCTCGCCGATAGAATGTCTTAGCAAGAACTCTTAACACGTTATTATGAAGACTGATTTTAATTATTTCATAAGATAAAACCGAATTTATACTTTAAGTTTTGAACTCATACCATCCAAGAATTACATTTACTTTCAAAACTGAAAAGATTTTACAATAACTATCATAAAGCTTTTGTTGATAAACATCCCTGTTTAAAATGACGGCTTGGATCCGATAAAGACAGATACAAAACCGGATAAAGGTGCGGATGGCCTACTTCGGATATCAGTTCGTCCCTGCCTGGATCTCTTTCGATTCATAAAATCTGAAGAGGAATACCAACGATTCTATCCACATTTTCATCTGGATGACATATGGAAAATAGAATTTTATCCTGCCCCATCTAAAACTTTGTCGGAATTTAAGTTAGAAAACTTTTCAAATCAGTCTAGGAACTGTTTTCCATTTGGATCTATCCGGCTTTGAAGCGAACGCTTGAAACAGAAAACTGAGAGCGATTTTTTTCTGGCGCAATATGGCTCTAAAGCGGATATCAGAAAAAGAAAATGGAATGATATAGCCGACGGAATCTTATCGGACCTATCCGGAACTTCGTCGGAACTTAAGTTAGAAGGCTCTTTTCATCTAAGTTCTAAAATGGTTTTCTAGTCATTCCTATCCGTTTCTAAAGCGAACATCGCATACAGACAATTGAATTATTTGCCCGACGAAATCTTATGAGGCCCTATCTGGAACTTTCTAGAAACTCACATTAGAAGACTGATATCGTCTAGAAACGAAAACGGTTTTCTATCCGGATTTGTCAATGTATGTACAAAGGAAATATTCCACATAGAGTCAGATAAAAAACCAGATGAGTCAAATTTATGAAACCCTATAAACGTACGGATAGAAGACGACAGAAAGCCGGTTAGCGAAATTTAAGGACAGACAAAATTTCCGTATATATGCAAATACAAAGAAAGAGCGAGAAAAAATGGTATGCAGTGTTCAAGTGCCAGATGGAACTGGATGAAAAGTGGGACGCAAATACCATATAAGTCTCCAGATAGAACCAGAAAAAAACCAAGGAGGGTAATATGCCAAACAAAAAATAATGTACGGACACTGAAAAAAAAAGATCGACTAAATATTATGCATAAGTAGATTGCCGTATAGAACCGGATAAAAGGTAGGACATAAATGCCGTGTTAGTTTCCGGATAGATCTGACAAAAAACCGAGCAGGGTAATATGCGGATCGAAAAAATTCCGTATAGACACACATACAAAAACAGATCGAACTGATATTATGGAAATAGAAAAAGGACACCAATGCCGTATAAGTTTCCAGATAGAAACTGGTTAAAATCCGTATTCTATCAAGAGCCATCAGATCCTATCCGATATTTTAAGCAGGGATATTAATGGGAGGTTAAGAAAATGCGAACCTACGGATAGGTTTCACGTTGATACAGAAAAAAACGAGGAGGTTACTCATGTAAAAAATATCAATCTCGTTTTCGATTTACGGCCAGGCGATTTTCCCATAAGCTGCTAGATGGATCAAAAGAATACATAAATCGCGGGGGGATTATATTGACCCTCAATAATAAATTTTCTAGATATTGTTGATGTAAGTTGTTGGCTTTAAGGTCCGGGGAATTGAAACTACTTAAGTTGTTGCAAACGTTTCGGCACACAATGGTGGACCTCATCAGTGGGTTTTATTAAATCTTATTAGAATTTGTACCAAATCTGTGGCATAATAACCAATTCATTCTGCGAATATAATGCACAGTTGCAGATTATCAGAAATTCCACAATATTTGTCCTTTAAAAGAATGTAGTCGCCTTTTTCTTCTTACAGGGATAAGTTCACAGCTCAAATGTTTGCCTAATGGTGCCCCTGTTCCAGGTGATCCGGGTGCAAGACCTGCTTCTTCTTCTGATACACGGCATCCGTCTGAAAGTCCTCTTCCTACAGTCAGTTCCTTCCCTGATGTAAGGCATCATTCTCCGATCAGGTCTTCATCTCCATCCCAGCGCTCTCTTCGTGAAAGATCCCGGTCTCCTCCTTTTTCTAACATACTCGGTTATGGACTTGATCAAATTGAATCTATTCGGATTGTCCCCTATAAAAATCCGCAACGGCAATTCGAACTTCGAAGATACACTTTTCCTGCGAATATATCACTTGAAATATTTGCAACACGAAACGTCTTCTGGCCAATGCCAGCTGAAGAACAAATTGTATTATCAACATTCGATGGTGACGCCTTCGCAATTTTGGACAGTAATAATATTTTTTTTGGAATGTATACATACAATCCTCGAATGCATGTTAAAGGACGGGCAAAAATCAACATGATAAGCGGCCAGATTACCCCATTGACCCCTGATGAAATCAAGGAAACTCCAGTAGGTCCCAACCGACAATTCTTATTTGGTTATAGAGTGGTGCATGTAAACCAAAGTCATGGGTAAGTTATTTTGAAAACGAGTTATCTCTTCATTACATTTTTTCTTTAAATAGATAGTTTATATAATCAGAAAGGTATACTATATTCATGTCTATCAAAATTAATGACCACCACGCAATCACTAACGTAATTTATAGTCACTTTTTCCCTTTTTCCCTATCTAGTGTTTTTAGGATCACTTTTACTCTGGATGTTCTTAATTCTCTTGTAATTCGCTAAACTCAATTTATCTTTTGCCGATTAATAATTTATTCATATTCACCCAGAGGGCTTTCCAATCCACCTTTAATTGTTATGGATTCTATGAGATTGGTATTCACTAACTATATTTACTCCAGTTTATCGGAATTCAATTTTTTTTTCTAATTTGTAATTTCTAATGACAAAAATTAAAATGTTGAAAAAGTTCAAGCTGTCGGTCCCAAATTTTTAAAAAATAATTTATCTCTTTGTTTATCGGCGACAATTTTGCAGGTGCCGATTAAAATTCTCCATTACTGTATAAAACATATTTCGTTATATATGGAATTTAGAATTTAAAAAAAAATTAAAGATAACTCCTTATCGAATACACAAAAACTTGTATTTTCTAAGCTTTTCGTTCAAATATATTCAAATTTTGTCGATTATTCAATTTTATTGTTACAAAGTGTATGGTTGGAGGTTGTTCTGGAAATTTTCACTAAACTAAAAATGGGTCCTCATTACTATTTTCAAAAGTGACATAATATTTACATATTTATACAAAATATGAAATTTATTTTTGCTAAGGATTTAGTGATTCTCAAAATCACTTGCTTCAGAAGTTCTTAAAGCTGAAATGTACTGGAAATTCTGCTTTATTGATGAAATGTTAAAACTTTTTACCGAATAGTCAAAAATGCTGATTTCTTTGTCCACCTTTACTTTTGTGAAAATTTTGAATTTTAATTGGCATCGCTGTCTTCTAATGATTAAATCTACCTCTTATAAGAATTTGATGCGATTTTGTTAATATTTGTGGAAACTGTAATTTTGAGAAAATTAAATGAGATTAAAATCCAAATTAAGATCCCTTTTACCGTCCAATAATCAAGTTAATGTCAAGAATTACTGAAAATAAAACCAACATTCTAACGAAAAAATTTGGACAACCTCCATAAAATGTTCCAATTGCAATCTAAAAAAAAAGATTTCCTTTTTTCCCCTAAAAAATAAAAGAAAAAAAATTGTTTTCCATTTGGAGAAAAATAAAAAGAAGGAAAGAAAAATGAGAAGATAACCAACAGAATCCCATTCCTTCTCTATTTTTATTTCTTTCCTCCTTCTTATTTTTATTGTTATCGAATCACAATAAAAAATAATCACCAACGTTTACAATAAAAATAAAAAGGATGAAAGAAGTAAAAAAGTGAAGGAATGGGATTTGGTTGGTTGCCTTCTCATTTTGATTTCCACTTTTTATTTTTGGCAAAATGAAAAATAAATATATTTCTCTTTTTTTTAACTTAGTATAATTTTTTGCGTCCATTGACTGAAACCTTCAAAATGTACTGGTTTTTGGGTCGCTGATAATGAATCTTATGATAGATTTTACATATTCAAGATGCCGGATCTAATATGGCGGCCACAATTTTTCAAGATCATTCAATGAAAATTGGAACATATGGGTTTTCTGGCTCGCTGAAAATAAATCTGATGTCAGATTTAAAAATTCAAGATGGCGGATCCAAAATGGCGGCCAGAATTTTTCAAAATAATTTCAAATTTCTCAAATATGGTTGCAAAAGTTTTTCAAAATTATTTAAAATTTACAAAATATGGTGGCAAAAATTGGTCAAAATCATTAAAAATTTATGAAAGTTTGTACATAGGTTTTTGGTGGATAGTTGATTATAAATCTCCTATAAGAATTCATCAATTATTTATGTTATATTGAATAAGATGGCGGTACAAATTTATAATGATTTAAATTTACAGGAATTGATATATGAGCAATTGTTAGGTTGTTGAACGTGAAACTTGTATTATGGGTCATTGATTTATATTTTTATTATAAATATTCTGTAAGTAATGATACATGAAAAATGTCCATACTTCTTCTGTAATAATTTTATATATAACCTTAGCTAAATTTTGTGTTACTCAAAATATTTTGCAAATGTGTAGTGTTCGAAAATCTGAGCGTCCAAAAAAATTTGATAATGATGATATTGAAATTTAAGATTGCAAAAATGGGAGTTATAATGCAATATATATACCAGGTACCAATATTCACAAATTTTGAATGATTTTGAAAAAGGCTTGCTACCATATTGCATAAGTTTTTAATGATTTTGAAAAATGTTGGCCGCGATATTGGATCCGCCGTCTTGAATTTGTAAAGTATAACCTCAGATTCATGATAAGCGACAAAAAAATCGTTTATCAATTTTAGTAAATTTTTACCGATTACAAATAGGTCTATGCAAAAATATCAAAATAGCAAAAAAGTTTGGCCTGCGGTTGCCATTTTGAGTCCGCCATCTTGAAAAAAACCTTATACTACATTTAGGAAGTTAGAGTCCATGGACGAAAATAATATGCAAATCAGTCAAATCGAACTATGGTTTCGATGCGACAATGTGAAATGAAAAAGTTTTTTCATTCGCAAATTCATATTTTTTTTGTTGAATAAGCAATCATAACTTTTTAAAATGATCGAAATATATATTATTGTCAGCCATAAGAATTGTTAGGAATACAAAATTGCAATTTTTTAAAATAAAAAGTAGGGTTAAAAGAAATGTTTAAAAAATGTCAAACATTTGTTTGGAGGTTATGTTTTAGAAATACACCTCTAGTTTAATTAGGAAAAAAATATTTATATTGTCCAATTCAACATATATTTTACACACATTTTTCGTAGGGGTACTTCACGCCTTAAGAAAATCCAGCGCGGGGTGCCGTGAGTACTCTAGAACACAACCTCAAAAAAATGTTGGAACTTTTTAAAACATTTCTATTACTCCTAGTTTCTATTTAAAAAATTTAAAATGTTTTGTTTTTAACTAGTCTTTTGGATGACTTACATATATTTCAATCAGCAAAATCAATTTTGTCGTTTTCGATCCATCTTCTGGAAACTTTTGCATGCTTCCCCTCCTAGGCCCTTTGGCGATTATCATTTTTTTTTGTCATTCAAACAAAGTCGATGGATCAGATCAAGCAGAATCCCAAATCGAAAAATAAGAACCATCCTAGTGGGCAATCACAATGCTATCTTTCATTTGTTCTGTCAATTTTTCTGTGTGAAACAAAGTACACTATGCAATATACAAAATAAACTATCTATTACTTTTCCACCCAGGCTTCGAAATACATTCTAACTTTCTGAAAATTACGCCTTAACTGGAACAACTACAACGATTTTCTTCATAAAAAGTAAATATAAAAATCATACAAAATTGACATTGTCAAAGCAAAGGGCTGCTCGGGGTTCGTTGTACATTGGTCGATTAAAAACGCAACAGCAGAATCTTGTTTTTCTGTCTTTATTGCAATTACCGGTGTCCATCGAGCATCTGTTTTTCTGAAACAATAAGTTCCATCGTATGTTCCCAATTATTTGTCTCTATCTTCAATATAGAAGCTATAGCATAGCGAATCTCTTGGCGCAAGTTGAACGTTGTCATTCTTTCTTCTGAAATCGGCTTGGCAAGTTGTTGAACCAACTCTTCAATACAGCTCTCTGCGAAGCCTATTTCTTGCTTCCCTTTATTTCGTAGCTTGCATAGTAATAAAAATGTTACGTTGACAGAAGCCTGATCCCACATTCGAAAGAAAAAAATCAGTGACTTTTTCTGATTCTCCTGGCTACCGTAAATGAATGGCATAGCTGATCATATGTATCCTGGCCACCTTTTGATTTGTTATAGTGCAGGATCATGTTTGGTTTACCATCTGTAAAATTCTTCGAAAAAACAATTGTTCACTCAATGTTGGCACAACGGGTCTACTGGACCAAAGTTTTCGAGTTCAACACATGGTCCGTTTCTTAAATAATATTACAATTAATTTGAGTTTGAAAAAATGATCGGGTGCAGTGGACCCATAGGGTCAGTTAAGGGTTTATACTAATTTTAGTTTTATGCCAAGTTTTTATTTTAAAAATGTTGTCCTCTACCTTGCAGTTTTAGGTACTTTATCAAGTTATTTTGAAAATTGCAAACATCACGAAAATTCAAAGACACTCATGATTACTTAATTCCGCCCCTACCTCGCTATTTTTTATGGCAACCCATTTCCTCCTTCTTCTTTTTCATCTGACAATCAACATTCTTCTGCCAGGCCTCTTCCACCTACCGGGTCAGCACTTGGTTCTAGATCCAGTTCTCCTTCCGGGCGCATGACTCTACCTACCCGGCTTCCTTCTTCTGACGGATCTGGATATGGACTTGACCAGCTACCGTTTATTCGGCTGATTCCCACAAAGAATTTGAACCTGATATTCGAACTACGAAGATATACTTTTCCTGTGGATAAATTAATTTTATTACACGAAGGAGGGCATAACTATAGACCTATAGCAATCCAAGAACTAATTGTGCTAACAATACTTCAGGGCGACGTCTTTGCAATATTAGAGAATATTGATGTCCTTGTTGGAATATATACATATAATCCTAACAATCGCTCTATGTCACGTGTAAAAGTAAACATGCGAAGCGGCACGGTTACGCTCTTGACCAGAGCAGAACTGGGGGAAGTTCCAGTAGGCGTCAGACGTTTGATCAAACATAATTTTATTATACATCACATTAATCACAGTGCACCACGCCATCCAATCAATTAAAAGAAATTTTAAACTACACTGTATCCCCGCAAGAAAAGTTTTCGTTATAGAGGATAAACTGGTCCAAGGGGCAACAGCGCAGGAGTGTATGAAACAAGCGGGCCACACCCTCTGCGGTTAATCTTGTCGACCGCTTCAATCAGCTGCAAACATGTCGCAGGCCTTTCGCTTCAGTTCGCTTTTAGTCACTCAGTGATGTACGTTTTGCGCGTTAAGAAAATGAATAAAGAAAATTTCAAGAAGTGTTCAAAAAAATTTGCTATTTCTGGGAGCATGTACAAGCATTTTATACGTTATCGCTACACTTATTATGACATTATGGAACCAAAACAGCAAAAATGCAAAAAAAAATATTTTTAACACAAAACTCCTACAGAAATTATTCATACAGCCCTGATTGTGTATGGTGCGACGAGTCCCGAGATTGTACGAAGGAAATAAAGGGTACCCCCGAAATGGCTTCTATAGCGGGACTGCAGTGTAAAAGAAAAATGTTGATAAAGAGCTGTCTTACAATATTAAGAGTAACGTGCAATTTCAAATAATAATAATAAAAATTGACTGTATTATGGTACCCAAAGTTTAAATTTTTAGTTAATATCCTAGCTAGTCTTTTCCTGAGACAAATAAAAACAAGTTCCGTTTGCATCAGTCATGAAATAATTTTTGGAGAAAAATTATTATATATCTATAATGATTTACATTTTAGTATATTATATAGCATGGTAGAGAGCACCATCTTTTCATGTAGAGGTCACTGTTTTCGGAACGAGTGGTAGGGGAGGGTCGAAGTACCGACTGATTTACAGCAATACATATAACATACATTTAACATAATAATGTTGAAGTAATATTGAAAATTTCCCAGTTTGGAAAAAATCGAGTACGAATTAAGAGAGGCGTGATGAGAATGTGTTCATTAAACGCAAAGAGGCTTTAGCTAAAGAGAATTCATAGTCACCAAATCGCGAGCGTTGACACTTTAAAATAAAAATCTGTTTGAACTTGAGACGGGCCGTCCTATTTTCATAATTATAATTAAATCGTAAAGCCACGGGCGAATATTGATATTGCTACGGCCCTGACTCATAAGTGGACAGCCAGATAGAGCTAAGGGATGATTCACGAAATCAGTTGATCCTACGATCGATTGCCCGCGCCATCTACAAGGAAGCAACTCTCTTGGTCTCTCATGCTACCTGTCACTTAGACAGAGCTTTAAACTAGAAAAGGGCTTTTTTCAAAGAACACTACTACTCAGGATTCTCCTTCATCATTAATAACGTTACATAAAGAAAAAGTGATTCGGAATTTTTGAGGGGTTAACTTAACTGCTGTTCATTTATTCTTCCAGTTTAGTTATAGAATGGTAAGGGCTAGTTTTAAGGTCCTTTCAGTATTGGAACCAATTCACGTTGTTGGTTGCAATTTACTAGGCAGGAAAAAGTAAACGCAAATTAAAGGAGCCTCTCGATGAAAATAAATATCATTGAGATAAGTTTAAAATGCAATACTACTATTACCAAAAATTAATCTAATTTTTGGTAAAATTTAAGATCTTTTTTTAAAATCAGCCAACTGCAATGATGAATAACTTGAGAATATTGTAAAAGATCAAAATAATCCCCGGTCAATAGTAAGATAAAGTTACAACTGGTATCCCTGGTGGGACACTCAAGTAAACTAAAGATGAGTGATTGCTTAAGAGAATAATGGAAAGCCATATATTGCATAAGTCTAGACGACGCACAGGTGAACCATTCGATAGGAATATGAGAAATGCTCAACTTATTATACTTGAAATAAAATCTAGAATAACTGGCTCATTTCTTAATTTTAAGTACACCGGGTGTAAAATTAACACAAAATAAACATAACCAACGAAATAAATTCGTTTTAAAACTTGGAATTTATTTTCTTTTGAACCGCCTCACGGTGAAGGTTCTTCAATATGGAGGACGATACAAATGACCGTGTTAAAGAACAAAAAAAAATAGTAGGAAACTAAAACTTTCTCAATCCGTGTTAGATGAAATTAATAAAGAGCATGTAGTTGAACAATTCTTGGATCTTTCTCATACTGAATCGGAACACGAAAATGTAAATGACGAAATTAATAATACACGTAATCAAACCAATCCAGTACCTGACAATGCTGAGACAAAAAAAATCAATTAGGGAATATTTCCGAAAATACAGACTCGCAAACTAATTCCGAGGTACAAGATAATTTAGGCATGCGAAGTAAAGCAGCTACACTGAGCAATTTAGATTCAGGCGATTTTAATTCTGATACGAATGGTGAAAGCAGAAAAAATAAGCCATCACAAATTTTAGGAAGATACAAAAAAATGAATCGCATCTTTTGTAACTTCCTTATAAAAGAGAATGGACCTCTAATACCTTCTCCGCCATTAAAGCTTTACATCCACAAGTCAAAATCACATCTCCTCACCTTTTTTATCAGCAACTTTTTCACTTTCGTATTACTTTACACTTTTAAATCCACGAACTCTACCCTGGCACTTCCCACATGCGTCTCACGCATCCACACCAGAGCGGAAGTACATATTAAATATGTCAAGATTCATATACAACACATTTTTAATTCAAAAGTTGACTTTTCAACTTGAAGTATTACCGTCGAGTTATAACTCGACTGTCCACCCTATGAAGAACAACTATTTAATTTTGGACATAATTTTGAATCGCAAAATACATTTCTGGCATGATGGTGGTATTTGGGGGAACAATTTGGGGTTTGGAAAGCTAGAAGGGTGAATGATCTCAAGTTAAGAGAATTAATAAGATATTGTTCATGTAAGGAAGCTAGGAAGTAATACGAAAGTGGAAAGTGTAAGTACAATATACTTAAAAATAATTAGTCGTAGGATAATGCATAATTCTATATTTATACCAAGCATGCTATATGGTAGCGAGACTTGGACCTATCTGGATAAGGATAGGCGTAAAATTAAGCCGATTAACATAAAATTCCTGCTCGTGATATGTGGCAAAACCTTGATGGGTAAAGTGATTAATTAGATAATCTTCAAAGAATGTGGTGTAGACCGGACACTAGTCGATATATGTGAAGGAACTTCTTTGAGATCTTTTGTGCTTGTTGCTAGAATGAAAGCTAAATGACTAATGAAACAAACGTATCAAGGTCAAGTAAATAGAAGTGTACCCAGATGCAGACCGTGAAAAGAATGGTTGGAATATGTGAACGCGACCTTAGTTTAAAGAGGCATAAGAAGCCACAGAAATGGACGCTTCACACGTTGACGTCCTCAGGCTCTTCACTTTGGGGGCGATCCCTAGAGAGATAAATCAGCAACCTGGGTCGGCGCAGTTTTTCGGAACAAACGTGTTATTTACACAAGTAACACGGAAAACCTAGATCAACCTGAAAAGTCATACCCCTCCCCAAGTTACTCCCTTCCTTATCGAGTGTATCACGCCCAACCGGAATTGGGAATTGTTTAATGGCTTCAAAATTAGTTACGAAAATAAATTTGCAACCATAAAAATGGAATTTTTAATTAAGTATTGTGTAGCATTACATAACTTGTTATTATTATTATTATTATATTAAATTTGAAGAAATGTCTTTTATTTAATTTATACTTGGGATCTTTTAAAGCTGTCGTCGATAGATTCCTTCGATATAACCTACATCGTAATAAACACCATTAAACCAACAAGTAAAAAAAAAAAGATTAAAAAGAACTCACAAGTCCCTTATAATAATTTATGGAGTTGATGTACGTTTTTTCTCGGTATCTAAAAAAGATTGTGGCAATATTAAGATTTATACTTCCATGTGAAGAGAAAATCTATTGATTTTGGCGGCAAGGCTCAGTCTCACAATCATTGCGATTGTTTGGTGCTCCAAACCTTCTATATGCTTAATCACCTTGAATTTAAATTAACTTAATGTGTACTCAATCTTACTTTTTTATAATTTATAAGTAGGGCACCTTGGTTTTACATTTCATTTTTATTCAAAATAATTCAAAAAATTTTACAATAAAATTTAACTTAAAAAAGAAAAGTGTTGGAAGGCATTTCGTGGTACCTTCATTCACAAGCTCTGACAAACCACAATGCGGGTAAACCAACATTGCAGAAAGATAGAAACTTGTAAATTCCGATAGCTTTGGGAAATTTAATACGGGAATTTTGGGCGAGCCACGGAGACGGGAAAATCAATCTCAAGGAAGCTTAGATTCAATTATTAAATACCTAACTACCCATATTCTTAATACAAAAATAAAATTTAAATGGAAAGTTTGACCTTCTATTTGAAAATGCGCAATTTTTTCTCAAAATTAAACTCTTTAGGAGGTTTATTTAGAAAATTTCAATAGTTTTGAAAGGACTTCAAAGGAAATAATTTTCGCAAATTTTTCTTCGTAGCATTATTAGGACACAGGAAATGTGACGTAATTTTAACCGAACTCGTAACATGTGAAAATTTTCTTTGTCCCTTTAAATCAGTGGTAGGGCTACTCTTAGAGAAACCGGTTGTGTGCTTAAGGATCTGAGTGAGTGCAGATGTCTTGTGCACAATTTAAAATTGTTTAAAATTTTTCCACCCCGAAAAGTAAATCTGCTGGATGGAGATCAATGGAACTCAAATAGCTCCGTTAAAGCTAAGTTCATTTTGATCATTTACTATAAATTTGTATACATATG